>PVIJ01004773.1:0-112664 GCA_004024925.1 Scalopus aquaticus
AGAAAGGTCAGACAGGTCCTCACGTCAAAGTCACCTGCAGTCCATCACTGAATCTCCAGCCACTCCCAGCCATGACACTGCACTAATAAGGCACCTGGCAGCCATGACCCCGCCATCTTGGCTTTCCTGTGTTAGACTTCTTACTTCCTGCACTTCCTGCTGTGCAGCCTTCAAACCCTTGGTAAGATGGCCCAGGAGCTGCTTTCATTTATGGGGGGGGGGAGGGGCTCTGTCTTAGGCAGTCAGTAGGAGAGTTCAGTACTACAGGAAGAAAGGGAGAGTTTCCTGGCCCAAGACTCAGCAAAGAAGGAAGTAGTGGGAGGTCGACCATTTGGCTGTGTAGAATCTGCAAAAGCACTGAAGCACCAGGGACCCAGAGGGGGAAATGTGAGGTGCAGTTTGGTGTTCGGGCTTGGAGGATCGAGATGCTGTCTCCTGGGGACTCTAGTGTACAGGTGCGTGTTAATAGACATCTGGTGCCTGTGCTCCGGGGTTCTTCTATGGCTCTGGTAACCATCTGCTAACACCTAAATGATTTTCCTTCTACTTCATAGTGTGGAACTCCAAGACCTATCATAAGTGCTCAATAGAAAACTGATAAAGACCTCTTTCCAGATAGATTTTTGCCCAAACTCTGCAAATGTGTATCCTCTGAGTTACATTAGGCAATTCTCCCTCACACCAGTAGGAGAGGCTCACAGTTACTCTATGTCTCTTAGTGACTGGGCGACATTATCACAGACTGCTTGATGTCGATTACTGGTACAGATCACTATGTCATCCCAACATGGCCTGAGTCTCATGTGACTAGTTGAGGTACAATGTGCTTAGAAATAAGGCACTGGGGCCTCCCTGGTGGCCTCGGGGTCAAATCTCTACGCTATCACTGTAATGGCCTGAGTTTGATCCCTGGCTAGGGAGCTGACCCACATGGCACAGCAGACCTCTCCTTCTCACCCACTGCTCCCCTCAGCAGCGCACTTCAGTAGATCCACCTAGTCTGATCCTACTCTGTCTCTGGTGAATCTTCTCACCCACCACCTGTACTTCTGTCCTACACCCCAGTTCTTCTATGCAAAATAAATAAAAATTTTACAATGAAGGAATAATTCTTTAAAAAAAAAAAAAGAAAGAAAGAAAGAAGAGAAATAAGGCACTGGCTCTAGGAGACAGTTCTAACTACCAGCCCTGAAGAAAACATACCCATTATTCCAAGCAAGGGCCATGTTACCCCAGATTATTAAGTATATTACAAACTGCCCTTGGTTTTTAAATTGTTCTCAAGTTCCAGAAGTAAAGAATAATGTGTAGTCAATGTTCACTTCACTCAGAACAGAACAACCAACTGAAACAAATACAATGTTCCAGTTGCTAAAACAAGGATTGAATGCACTCACCTGAATATCCCATACAAACGAGAGAGCGCAAGGAGTGATGGGAATGGATGTGGCAGAACATCAGTGAACAGAGGCAAAGGATAGCACTGAAAAGGGGCCACATGTGTGTATAATTTGGCTTCCTCCAATTAAGCATAACAATGACTTGTACCCCTATTTACCACAGCTGATGCTTTGTAGGCTTCCATTAGCCACCATGTTCACAGATTCGTACAGTTTTCAAGCACTTTCAGGTACATTATTTCCATTATTTCCACTGACCATAACAAACTTGAGGAGGTTATCAGCTTCCCTCTGAGGCTTAAAGAGGTTAGTCTAGGCATTGGACACAAAAGTCACTGCCCAACTAGCAAGTCTGTTGTGGCCTAACTCGTGGAGACTTTGAAGAAGCTTAGATTTCAATGAATCAGATCCACCCCACCCAACCCCCTAGTGACGGGATATTTTCCCATCCAAAAAGCAGCTGGCCTTTCCAGGGCCTAAATAACAGGCTGAAAAGAAGACCTAGGGCTTCACTGTTTTTTACAAAATTACCTCCAAAACAGGAACTGAAAAGCAGACAAATGAGAAAACTTCCTAGGAGCGCTTCACTCACACAAAGAAAGTGACATTTTTCATGAGACCCCCCCCCTCATTAAAATTTATAAATTAGCATTAAATAAAGAAATTAGCAAGTAACACTTGCCTTTTATCTTCCCTCACTCACCCACAAACGCTGGCCAAGCAAGTGATGTAGGGTTGAGGAAACCAACACACACAAATATAGCAAATACAGATTTCCCCCACTCCATCCAAGAGGAGAGGGTCCCTGTGACAGCTTTCTTGAGTGAAATAGTGTACAGGAATTCAAAAAGATACCTGCACCCCATGTTTACTGCAGCACTATTTACAATAGGTAAGATACGGAAACAACCCAAATGCCCAAAAATAGATGACTGGATCAAGAAGATGTGGTACATATACACAGTGGAATACTATTCAGCAATCAAAAAAGATAAACTCATGCCATTCACAGCAACATGGATGGTGCTAGAAGGAATCATACTCAGTGAAATAAGCTAGAAGGAAAAAGAAAAATATCAGATGGTTTTACTTATAGGAGGAATATAGGGGAACCAAATAAGGGATCAGGAAAACAACAACAACAACAATAAAAACAACAAAACCAACAGGAAACCATAAATAAGGGATATTCTGCAAGGAAGGAGGAGGAAAAGGGATCAAAACAGGGGAGAGAAGAGCACAGGGGACTATGGTGATGGTTCACGGGTGAACCGGTGGTAGGAATTTTATGGGGAATAAACAATGATGTAAAAGATATAAATAGGGCCTCCCTGGTGGCACAACAGGTTGAGTCACAGTACCATGAAGTTATCCACTGCAGCACGCGTTCGATCCCTGGCCAGGGAGCTTCCCACATGGCACAGCAGACCTCTCCTGTTTGGCCCGCTGCTCCTCTCATCAGTGTATTTTGGTAGGTAAGCAGGCCCTCATCAAAGCTAGAGAGAGAGAGGCTTTGGAAAGTTCACGTTAATGCCACTTTGCATTTACAAAAGACCTACCTTAGCACCTAGTTTCTATGATGGAAAGAAATCAGCGAGGATTTCACTTTTATGACAAAAGTTGAAAAGCTTGCAGTGCCCTTGTGGGTTTTGCAGCTGCTGCGTTACAGACACCAGCACCCCATTCAGTGAGATGCCCCCCTCCCCCGTCCCCCAGCTGCTGCCTGGAGTGACTGTTACATTGTTCCTGCTTTTGTATATGTGAATATTCTTTTAGGGTTTATGTGTAATTTGGTATGATTTGATAGGTTAGTTTTTGGGGCTTACAACACATAAATTTTTCCAAATCAGCCAATGGTAATTGCTTCTTCCCTTTACACCATTTTCTTTATATATATGAATATATATGGTATTTATATCTTTTTTTAAAGATTTATTTATTTATGCATACACGAACTGAGGTGTAGGCCAGAGGTGTGGGGTGGTGAGAGGGTTCACCAGAGCAGACCCACCTTGCATGAAGGTGGCTTTCCACAATCACCTGATGGAAATAAAAGGCAAAAGGAGGCCACCTCATAGTTCATGAAACTTCTCTGTGGCCTCTCAAGCATCTCTAAGCATAAAATGGCCTTTATCCTTGAACAAAAGGGTGCCCTTTTCTCTTTCAGCTTTTACAGTTAGTATAGTCCAAACTTGAAAATGGTTGTATCAATCAATAATAGAAATGTTACCAGAGGAGTTGATTTTGTATTTATTTGTAATCCTAGCTACTGAAGTGTATAAGCCTTAAAGTTTATTTTTTTGTAAATGAGTGCTGTACACAAATGTATACACAAAATCTAGCATATTCTTGAAGCTAGGTTACTATGCTTGCTTTTCTTCTCCCCCCATCCCCCAATAATCTGAAGTAGTACAGGTAAGGGTTTGTTAATCAAAGGAGCAAAGTGGGATATTATATATAGATATAGATATACACAATACATACACGCATGTATATAAAGAGAAGCTTTATAAAATTATGAAGTCTGGTGATAGTAAAATGTACTGTCTTTATATGTAACTTATGTTACTCTCAAGTTGCCGCAAAGGCTGAATTGGAAACTTCATGTCTGCATGAAATTTTCTGTTTTTAATGTGTAGGATGGGCTGAATTTTTCTGGACTATTAAAGTCTACCCAAATTGTACCCCAAAAAAGGTGTCCCCTAACCTTCAAGTGTCCTATGTTAGTTGTAGGCAGCCACAAAATGTGTCATATGAAAGAACTATCCATTGCTCCTCTTCATCCCAAAGCAACTTTAGAAAGTGATACTATTTTCCCATCTTGTCTGGGGAAAGGCAGAGAGAAGCCAGAGATTTTCCTGTAGTCATTCCAAAATGTAGCCAGGTCTTTGTTTTTGTTCTTTATGAAACAATTATTCAAGATCCGGGGGTATCGTTTTTCCACAAATGGCAAGATATTGCTGGCCAGAAATATTTAATCACTATACAGCCTTCCAATCTGGCAGAAAGTGAAAGGGAATGATTTGGGCTCAAGTGTCAAATTCAGCCACTTGGCCCCGTTCTCACTGAGGTTATTTACAAGAATCACAGTACAGCCTCCAAAGCCAGCCTGTGCCCTAAATTGGAGCCCTTGTTCAACTGCTTAATGTGACCTTGAGCCATAATGTCAAGGCTGTTTCCTCATCAATACAACTTTTTCTCAGAATTTTCATCAGCGTTAAAAGAAATAAGATAAATCAGTGGCTTAGCACCAGTGCACACTATAAATATTGGCTATTATTATTATTTCTTTGACTGTAAAGCGAGAACATCCACTTATCACACTATCAGGTTTTTCCCCCCGGTATGAAAATTGCAGCAAAATGCAACCCAAGCACATCAGGGAGACCTAAATCAAAACCCAATATTTGGAGCCATGTTTTATATTTCTTCCCACTGCAGCTAGGGACAATCACATGTGACTATTAAAATTGAGTTCATAGAAAAAGATGGAATTTTGCAATAGACAGTCCAGGTCACAACCTAATATTCAGTCATTTATACTCTAGTGTATTTTTTTCCAAATGAAGGGAAAGAGAGGGAAGATATAATAAATGAGCAAGAATTTTCAGGTCATACTGTGGTTCCCATGTGCAGACAGAGAAGGCTGAAGCCACTGCCTTAAGGGAAATTGAAATTTGTAGTCAAGTCAAGGCTTCTCATTACCCTCTTGAGCCAGTTTGGAAAGGAATTGCCAACCTATTTTTTTTTCCCAACCTATTTTTAAGGAAACAGCCTGGGATACTAAATTAGCACATCCAGTTCTGAGGAAAGCTATGCTAGAGTATAGCTATACTACCATAGGTTTATAACCTCTGTAAACAATAACTAAATGCCTTCTAATCTAAGAGGTGTGAACTCACCTGCCCAGTCTTAAAATGGAAAGTTCACACCCCAGAGACCGTTATTGCTCGATAATATTACATGAAGCTTCAGGTAAGTGAGTAAAATACATGGTTCCCCTTTCAGAAATTTTCACTTTGGGAGATTATCTTTACCCTGCAAGTTACTCTAAAATACAGTTTTTAAATGTTATTTACTCTTGCTATTCAGTAAAGGATACATTTCAAATGTATCTTGATTAGACAACCCCATGTAACTAAAGTTCCCTTCCTGGAAAATGCCTGCAAGCTTTGAGAAAACACAATAACTTCACTTTACTGTAACACTGATACTCTTTTCCTGTTCCAGCTTTAGCCCGCTTCTTTTTAAGACACAAAGAGTACCCATCTTCTCAATCTCCCCAGCTTTCAGGCCACCTGACAATAGCAGAATGCAAATTACTCCCAAATGACATATTTAAGTAACCTGTGTATAACTGTAGTTTAGTAGAGGTGTCCTGGGAAAAAAGAAAATTCAATGACCCCGTGCAACACGTGTATTCTCCTCATTCAAAGACCTCCCCCACCTGCCACGCCAGCTTTATCTCTTTGTGTGCTCCGGAACACCCCCCTCCCTGAGTCTGTCTCCTGCATTGCTACCAATCAGAATTAGACCCCTTGCTGAACCGTCCTCAAGGACTTCCATATCAGTTAAGATTTGCATTTGGCAGCTAGTAACAGAGCCCAGAAATAATAGTGGCTTAAACAAGATAAAAGTTTATTTTTCTTTTCTTTAAAGGAATTCAGGAGATAAGCAATGCAGAGCCCGGGTGGCATCACCCATGGTTTCTGTATCCTTCTGCTCTACAATGCAGCTTCTATCCCTGGAACAAAGGCTGCCTCCTCAGGTTGCCTGCGTCCTACCCACCTGCCAGTCTGCCAGAAGGGGAGTCTGCCAGAAGGGGACAGACTGGCAGATGCCAATCATCTTTTCAAATGCCCTCAGGGGCTAACACAGACCAGCATACTTCTTGAGCACGCCTTAAATAATTGTCAGATGCGTAAATTAATTCTGTGGCGCTTAGTAGATCTTTTTATTGTTTACAAAACCTCAGCAAATCTTTTTTTTTTATTATTATTTATACATACAAGCTGGGGTTGGGCGGCGAGAGGGTTCACCAGAGACAGAGTGGGGAGCAGGACAGGCAGATCAGAAATACACTGCTGAGGGGAGCAGCGGGCAAGGCAGGAGAGGTCTGCCGCACCATGTGGGACTCTCCCTGGCCAGGCGTCGAACTCGCGTCGCTGCTGCGGACAGCTCCACAGAGCAGCGCTTAACCGCTGCGCCACCAGGGAGGCCCAACCTCAGCAAATCTTAACAGTGAAGCCAGGCCACCATATTAGAAATTCTATGGTATAATTTGAAATTCTTACAAAGACATGAAGATTTATCACTGGCTGGTCTTGTGTCTGACGTTTCCAGTTTCCAGACTTCATTCTGTTGGGTTAAGAGGTCATATGGCCATAAAATGCATAGCTGAAGGGATGGGAGATTTAAAATAAATAGAGGGTCTGCCACCCTGGTGGAGCAAAGGGTTAAGTCTCAGCACTACGAAGCTATCAGCAGCCACTGCAGCACAAGTTCGATCCCCAGCCAGGGAACTTCCCATATAGCACAGCAGACCTCTCTGCCTCAACCGCTGCTCCCCTCAACAATGTATTTTCAGTAGACCTGCCTGTTCTGCTCCCCATTCTGTCTCTGGTGAATCCTCTCAGCCCCCTCACACACCTCTGGCCTGTACCCCAGCTCTTGTATGCATAAATAAATAAATAAATCTTTTTTAAAATAAAATAAATAAAAAGCCACTTCTGACATATATAAATTTACGGTATACACAAAAAGAATTCAAGGCCTGCAAGTAGCACAGAAATGTCAAGATTCATCAACATTTCCTGAATGTGTGATTCAAGAGCTTCGGTGGTGCCCTAACAAGGCCTGCAGAGAGCAAGTTTAGGGGGCGAGAAGAGCTGCCCAAGTAGCTGCCTGGTGGCTGCACCAATGGGTCTAGGTTGCCTGTATGCAGCAAGGAATGGAAGCTTAGAAAAGGGGATGAAAGGCAACTTCAGAAAAGGGCAAAAAGTACACGTGAAAACCAGTCCTGGCACAATGCAGACCAAAGACAACAGGTGCCAGACAGAAAACACAGCACCAAGAATCCAGAAGCTCTGGGTTCCTGCCTCAGCCACCCACAGGCTGAGGAAACTCGGGTGTGGACCACCTCTCTGGGCCCCTGTTTTCTCATGGACAGGTTGGTACTGGATGGCTTAAGGCCCCACAGCAGCATCAACATGTTCACTACTTGATGCCAATAGCTCAAGTGTTAGCCGGACCTGAGGAGGTGGTGGGACGAGTGATGATGAGGAGTGAGGAGAGAGAGTTAGAGTAGGAAAGACAGGAAATGGAGCCACTGTGTGGAGACAAGGTGCCAAACCAAAGAGGCCTCTCTGCTGCTCTGCTCCAGAAGGCTGAGGTGTTATTTTAGAAGTAAGTTTAGGGCTTACTCTTGAGTGTTGGAAGGCCGCTGCCAGAGTAAAAGTAATAGAATGTATTCCTCCAGTGTAAAGATAACAACACGAAACAGTGAACACACATAGCTATGATTTTTACGTGAGCTTTGTCCTAATTTATTCACATACTTAGAAACATTTTCCTCACAGACAATGCTCCTCAGATTATGAGGAGAGATGACAAGAAGGAAACAAAACTAGATGCATAAAGCACCCCTCTCCCGGTGTCTGGCACACAGTAGGCACTCATCATTGCTATTGTTGCCACACCTGAGGTCTCGAGACACAGGGCTCCCTGTCCTCTTATATCACTACCCCGACATTCTCAAGGGCCGGGCTCTCACTCACTGATTCTTCCCACTCTTGTGCACCCACATTCCCACAGTCGGACTAGTCTATCAGAAGACATCAATAAGACTCATAGGCCTTCTCAGGTATATAACCCCAACCCTGGGCCCCAAGTCTAGAAATTCAGTGGGGAATATGCTAGAGATAAGCAGTTCGTTCCCTCCTTCTCGCTTTCCATCAGCAATACTTTTTTTTTTTTAAAGATTTATTTTTTTATTTATGCATACAAGCTGGGGTACAGGCCAGAGGTGTGGGGCGGCGAGAGGGTTCACCAGAGACAGAGCGGGGAGCAGAACAGGCAGATCAGAAATACACTGCTGAGGGGAGCAGCGGGCGAGGCAGGAGAGGTCTGCCGCGCCATGTGGGATTCTCCCCGGCCGGGCTTCGAACTCGCGTCAACAGCTCCACAGCGCAGCGCTTAACCACTGCGCCACCGGGGAGGCCCTCCATCAGCAATACTTTGAGTGAAGATTTGTTTTAATTTGTTTTACTGGAGGAGGAGAGGAAGGGGAGTGGTGGACAGAAAAGAGAAGGGAAACTAGGAAGATAAGATGTGGAAGTTATTTCAGATCTGGGTTTTGGCCGGCACTGCTATTACAGTTATTATTTTCGAGGAATATGGAAGACCAGCACTTTTCCTAAAGACTGAAACAGAAACGACTGTGATTGGGGCTGGGAATTCCAGGTCACTTAGATTAGCTCCAGGAGAACCTGAGGTGAGAATTGAGGATGTGAACAGAGAACCATGTGCTTCCCCCTATAAAAACGTGAAGGGGCAGCTTCTGGTGGGCTCTCGCCCTTGCTGGGTCATTCTACTCACTTAGCCAGCAGAGGTCTCTCTTTTACTGATCTTCAATTAAAACAACAAAAAACCCTTAGGGCTGTTCATTTTCGTTATCCCTCCTTGGTTGCCTCCTTCCAAAAAGAAATAAATAGGGGCCTCCCTGGTGGCACAAAGGGCTAAGTCTCAGTACTGTGACGCTATCAGCAGCCACTGCAACACGAGCCCAACCAGGGAGCTGACCCACATGGCACAGCAGACCTCCCCTGTCTCCCCACTTCTCCCCTCAGCAGCGTATTTCAGTTAATCTGCCTATTATGCTCCCCACTCTGTCTCTGGTGAATCCTCTTTCCCCCCCCACCTCTGGCCTACACCCCAGCTCTTGTATGCATAAATAAATAAATCTTAAAAAAAAAGAAATAATCATTTTGTCAAATTAGGTGAGAACGATACTGAAGCCAGTAAAATGTAAGGCTAAAATGAGCTGCTGGAAGAAAACAACTCTGTGTGCTCCCCTAAGCTTAGAAGAGTCACACCAACTGTTCCGGCAAAGGGCACCACATGGGCAGGCCCCTAAAGCAACACACACAACAGCTCCTCTGACAATGAAAGGAGAATTCCAGCTAAACCCAGAACAGGGTGGGCCAGATGTTCGGCTGGCTTCTCTAGCCCAACAATTCAGCAGGCAAACACGCACCCCGCCACCAGCCCGTCTCCACTTCTAAAAAGTCCCTCCCTGATGCAGGACTTGGCCCCTGCTCTGCTAGTGAACACTTGCTCAGTCTGCAGCTCTCAGTGGAAAGTCATCTCTTTGGGACTTCCAGCCCCCACCACTGGGTTAGGCCCCCAGGTTTCAAACATACACACACAGCATCCTCAAGGGCAGCCACTACAGCCCAGGGGATTTTGGGCAAAACGCTGAAGGCCCAGCTGGGGGATGAAGCCTTAAAGATTTGTTTCTTTTGGGTGAACACAGGCTAGCATGGGAAAGAGTTTGAATTTCAGCCTCCACTTGCTCCCTGCCCTGGACACCTTTGTATGGACCAAACTTAAACAGCAAGCAGAAGTCAGACGTTCCTTCACAGAACTTATCCATCAAAACACTCAGCTAAATGTCATAAGCGATTACAGCTGTGACTCCTTGTCCCCCTCCTCCAATGGCATGCAGCTCCAAGTGGGGGGTGAGGGGCGGTGCTCCTCTTTGTCACACAGAAGACACCGAGCCTGACCCCAGGGGCTCCACCAGTTTGCAGCAACAGTGAAGCAGCATGTAACACCACCAAGCAACCGTGACCTTCTACCTTCACAAGCTTCTGCCTAGTAAGATAATAAACGTTCACTGTTCAGCCTCCACTACTGCACTATCATCTTCCTTTGATTCCTGTGAATGTGTGTTTTGCAGCCAAAAATCAGGAATCTAGCTTCCCTGGAAAATAGCCTGTTCCTAGGGAATGGAATGTGTGATCTTGACCCAGAAACAGGAATCTCAGAATTGTAAGCCAGAAGGAACCAACAAATCTTCTCGTTTAACTTAACAGGAAATCAAGGATTCAAATGTCCTCAACTGCACAATGAAGACTGGGTGCCGTGATCGCTCACACCCGGGATTCTGAGAGTCTAAGATGTACCCTAGATCACTCTTATGAAGAGCGACAGCAGATGGGGGCTGCTAACTGAAATTTAAAACGATCTCCCAGCATAATATCCTAAGTAACTAAACTAAGGCAGAGAGTTAATCTGTTGAATTCCAGGCAGAATCCCTGGGTGTACCAGATGCCAGAGATCGAGGAATGCGAAGTTTGGAATAACGTTGCCAGCGGGGTCCCCCACGGCAAAAGGATGGAATAGGCTCCATTTCTCATGGTTGGTTAAGATGTCCCTGAGTAAATGGGAATAGTTATATCTCACCTGGGTGCCTATATATGCAAACATGCACACACACTCCTCCCAATTCATATATGGATTTAACAACATCTGAAACTAAAGAGAAAGAAAAATGGAGAGCAAATGAATTCTAGCAATGCCTGAGGCTGTATAGGAGACACAAAGAAAACTTATTCTGCATTCAAGAAAAACAAGAATAATTATTTTTCAAATTTGAAATGTCTCAATGGTTTTTCTTGTTAAAAATCTATTATTAAAAATACAACCCTAAAAAAAATTAAAAAAAATACAACCCTAATTTTTCTGTAATTCAGCTAGTTTTTGTTTTTTGTGATTCAGTGCTTTGCTATTAAGACATAAATATGTAAAGGTTATGTTTCCCTGATGGATTTTCTCTTTCATACTATCCCTAAAATGCTTTTCTGACTTAAACTACGTTCTGGGTAATATAAAATTGCCATAACACTTCTTTTTTAATGATTGCATTGTATACATTTAAGACACATTTTTACTTGATTTAATATCTCTAAATTCAAATGTATGTGTAAAACAAAAGAGAACAAAAACAAATCCTTAGACTGTAAGAACCAAATAGTGGATAAAGAAAAGGGTGAGTCAATTGAGTCAAAGGGTTCAATTGCCTGGTGAAGGATGGAGACTTGGTGGGAAACGTAATGCAGTAGCTACAGATGCTGATTTATAAAGATGTACACCTGAAACACATACGCTGTTATAAACCAGTGCTTCTTCAATAAAAATTGAATATTACAAAGATACCTACGCAACTTAAATAAGTTTGAGGGCCTCCCTGATAGCACAAGGAGTTAGGTCTCAGCACTATGAAGTTATCAGCAGCCACTGCAGTATGAGTTCGATCCCAGGGAGCTGACCCACATGGCACAGCAGACCTCTCCTGCCTGGCCCACTGCTCCCCTCAGCGGTGTATTTCAGTCATTCTGCCTGTTCTGCTCCCCACTCTGTCTCTGGTGAATCCTCTCACCACCCCCATGCCTCTGGCCTACACCCCAGCTTGTATGCATAAAATAAATTAATCTTTACAAAAAAAGATAAATTTGAAAACACAATATACATAAATATGCAAAGTGAAAGTCTTCATAATTCCACTTTCAAAAACAGGAGTTATGAGTGCGAAAGGTGATCTTCCAGATGGGTTCCCTCAATGTGAACTTTTTAAAAATAATTTACAGAAGTAGAATCGCACCATGAAGTACTATTTTGTGTTTGCTTTAATGGTATGGATCATTTTTGCTATTAATAAATATAGATCTACCTGGGGTGCTTAATGGCTACAAATTGGGTCCTTCTTGGACAGGCCCTTGGTGCCGTCAGATCATCCATCCTATAATACTAATATTTATATCAATAAAAATATTAATATTTTTGGGCCTCCCCGGTGGCGCAGTGGTTGGGCGCTGCGCTGTGGAGCTGTCGGCAGCGGCGACGCGAGTTCGACGCCCAGCCGGGGAGAATCCCACATGGTGCGGCAAGACCTCTCCTGCCTCGCCCGCTGCTCCCCTCAGCAGTGTATTTCTGATCTGCCTGTTCTGCTCCCCACTCTGTCTCTGGTGACCCCTCTCGCCGCCCCACGCCTCTGGCCTGTGCCCCAGCTTGTATGTATAAATTAAAAAAAAAAAATAAAAAAATCTAAAAAAAAAAAATATTAATATTTTTAATATTTACTTTTTTATTTTTAAATCCAATATTATCTAACTTTATAATGATTAGTCTCATAAATATAGCTTTAGTAATATATCTGATTATTCTCCAAAAGCAAATTTATAGGTAGAAAAATTGCTCAATCTAAGAGTAAACTCACAGCTTATAATATAAAATACAATATGTAAGTGGATGTGTGTAGGAGGGAATTAACTTTTTCCCCACACAGTTAGCTATAACCTAACATCATTTATTGCATAATATTGTCTCTCGGCTGAGCTGACATTTCATGTTTGTGATATAATTAATTTTCCTTGAAGCTTTTAAAAGAGAATAGAGAACTTAAAAGAATAGACAGAATAAAGTGATGATTTTGGAGACTCGTTATCAGCCGATACACAGGCATTAAAAGCAGGAATAGATGAGATGGATGGAGAAAGATGGGTGTTCTTGCTTTACCAGGCTGATTCAGAGGATTTCTCTGCAGAGTAAAGTGAAGCCACTAAGACAAATATTAGGCAGCTTGGAGAAGAGGGACTTTACAGTGAAAGTGAATTGCTTCCATACATGCAAACTCCTTGCTTCTCTGATCACCAATGAAGCTGGAAAAAAAATGACTCAGCCTGGGACAGGAAGGAAGGAGGCATAGGTTAAACTATCAAGAAAGGTTAACAGATAGCCACCTCTGTTATCTGAGTGACGCTAATAGTGACTCTACCTAAACTTATTTCTGTATATGATTTGTATCCCAACAATGTCAAATTACATCTGAAGATGTTTTCATATTCATATTCAAGTCTTTCATATTCCTTTTCTGAAAACTATTTATCTCTTTCGTGTATTCTATTGGCCTGTTGCTTTAATTTTTTTTTTAATAATTTATAGAAACTATCAGGGAAATTAGCTCTCAGATACATGGAGTGCAAAGATTTTTTTTTCATGTGCCATTGTCTTTGTGAATGGGTGTGTTGATTTAGTGTCACAAACCAATCTATGCCAGGTCTTTTCTAAGAGAGAGAAGGCCTAAACTACACATAAGCTTTATTTTTTAAAAGTACTTTTAAAAATAGGGCCTTCCGAATATATCTTTAAAAAATAAAATAGGGCCTTCCCGGTGGCGCAGTGGTTAAGCACTGAGCTGTGGAGCTGTCAGCAGGGGCGATGCGAGTTCGAGCCCACCAGGGAGGTTCCCACATGGCAAGGCAGACCTCTTCTGCCTCACCAGCTGCTCCCCTCAGCAGTGTTTCCTTGATCTGCCTGTTCTGCTCCCCACTCTCTCTCTGGTGAACCCTCTCGCCACCCCACACCTCTGGCCTGTACCCCAGCTTGTATGCATAAATAAATCTTTTTTAAAAAAAAGTACTTTTAAAAATATACGAAAAACTTATCATTTCAAGCATTTTTTGCAATATATATTGTGTACTACATGCCGAATGAAAAAAAATGTTCTTTTTAAAGGCAACAGAAGCAGTAATTAAAAATGAGAAAACACACTTACAAGATTAATATAATGATGGTTGGAGTTCTTGAGCATCCAGATAAGAACAGGATGTTTCTATTAATTACATTATTTAAAAACATAGTGGTTATTATTTATTATATGCCAGGGACTATGCTAACTACTGCACACATTATCCCACTGAATAGTTTTAATAACCTCCAAAAGAGCCACAAGCATTCTCATCATATAGTCAAAGAAATAGAAATTTTTAAAGGGGAAGTAACTGGCCAGAGGTCTCATGGTCCCTACGTTAGGTGTCTGGAACTCAAAGCCAAGCATTCCTATTCCAGAACCTTTGTGTACAGAAACACCACAGCAGAGTCTCACAGAGAATAGCACCTACATCCCTGTATGTGATGTTGTTTTAAATATTACATGGATGAATTTGAAATTCTTTCCAGTATTTGTATGGGTGCTTTTTTTTTTTTTTAAGTTTTTCATTTTTATCTGGTCAAATATAGTTTCTGAATTTTCCAGTCTTTTTTTTTTTAAACGATTTATTTATTTATGCATAGAAGAGCTGGGGTGCAGGCCAGAGTTGTACGGGGTGGGGTGGTGAGAGGATTCACCAGAGACAGAATGGGGAGCAGGACAGGAGAATCTACTGAAATACACAGCTGAGGGGAGCAGCAGGTGAGAAAGGAGAGGTCTGCGGCTCCCTGGCTAGGCACAGTGGCTGGTGATAGCTCGCTGGTGAGGGAGGCCCTGTATGTGTGTTTATTTTGGGAGTTCAATACACACAACGTAAAATTTACCATCTTCATCACGTTTAAGTCCACAGTTCAGTGGCATTAAGTACATTCAGGTGCTTGTGCCTGTCACGCCCTTGTCATTGGCTGTTGACTTTCCTTACAGTAGTTTTTGAGTTTTTTTAAGGGGATCAGATGTATCTATATTAGAGTTTATAGATTCTGTTTTATGTCCTACCTACAAAGACCTTGCCAACTCTGGGATTTTCTTTTACTCCTTTGAGATTTCTACTTGCATGTCTATTGTTTCTTTTTTTGTTTGTTTCACTCTTGAATCCTTCAAGAGTATATCCTAGTCTAAAGTAGAAGATATGGATTCCACTTTTTTAAAAATAGGAATCATATTTGCAACTAGACAAATTTATCTTCAGTCCATGTAGGGAAAAAGGCAAGCAAAAGTAGCCAGGAAAATTATGGGAGATTGGGGGGAAGTAAAGGGACTAACTGCTACCAGAAATTAAAACATATTCTAAATGCACAGCAATCAAAATTAAATAGCATGGTCCTGAGTACATAAACAGAACAATGGGGTGGAAGAGAGAAATTCATGATCAGAATTTAGGCAAAAGCAGAACTTTGGGGGCTTCCCTGGTGGTGCAAGGGGTTAAGTCTCAGCACTATTAAGCTATCACCTACACTGCAACATGAGTCCATCCCTGGCCAGGGAGCTTCCCACATGGTGCAGCAGACCTCTCCTGTCTCACCTGCTGCTCCCCTCAGCAGTGTACTTCAGTCAATCTGCCTGTTCCGCTCCCCACTCTGTCTCTGGTGAATTCTCTCACAACCTCCCCCCCCCCCACACCTCTAGCCTACACCCCAGCTCCTGTGTGCATCAATAAATAATTTTTTTTAAGCAGAACTTTAATTGCCATGTTTATCACAGTGAGTATTCCTACCCAAGAAGATGGGGCCCATTTTCATTTTGTTCAAGGCCGTGAGAGATACAGTCCTCAATCTTGAAACAAGGACATTGTTCTCTACTGGAGAGCAATAATGAAAAGGTACCTGTGCAAATTTTCCATCTAAAATGTTTTTCCAGAGTTATTACTAACATATTGGACCTCCAGTCTATTTACAGAGTGTGGCAAGCTGTGATCAGGTCTGATTTCATCAGACTTATCTGTACCATATTTCCATAGTCTGGGCTCAAACCCAACACTAAGTGTTAAAGATTAAACAGTAGGTGTTAGGTGTTGGCAGAATTATTTTTAAAAGTTCCAGAGGCAGAGTTTGGGCCTCACTTTAACTTGGGAAATTAGGGTGGCAGCTGAAAGTTCCTGCTTACTCCTCAGTATTATCAGTTACCACTCTCAAAGAGGGGCTTCAAGTTACCATAGATGTCGGTCCAGAGCCACACAGGCCAACTGAAATATATGGCAAGTCACAACTCCAAGTTAAAACAGTCTAGTAACTACACTAAAAGAAATAAAAGGAAACAGATGGAATCAAATTTAGTAATATATTTTACATAACCCAATATAGCAACAATATAATTTCAAAATGTAATCAATGTAAAAAATCACTGACATATTTAACATTATTTTTTCATTCTGATTCCTGGAGACCCAACATCTACATCACAATGACAGTGGCTAGTCTACGTTGTGCCCAATAGCCACACACAGGCTTCTGGCTACTAGTGAGGACAGGACAATTCTCACAGATGGTAATGACCATGGAAGATTGCTTCATTTAGTGGAAATCTAGAAATTCCAAGGTTGAAAATACAATATCTTAAGGGCCTGGAGCAGACTTTGAAAGTCACCAAGTCACTAGTCCTATTAATCATCTCATATTTGTATCTTGTCTCCAATGTCCCTATTAAGGGGTCACCCAGACTAGGAATAAATTTGACTTCTTCCCTGAATGGTGAGTCATTACCTCCTGCAGCTAGCAACATTAACTTTAAAAAAAAAAATACTTGCTATGGGGCTCAAGCAAATGGTGGTCAAAGGAGCTTAGGTGCACTAGGAAGCTTTGGGGGCGTTAAGAACTAAAAACGGACTGAGAAGCGGGGTTAAGAATTGTGAAACTAAAGGCAGGGATAGTAGGGCATCTGATTAAAATCCTTAGCTGCACTGCAATAAAAGTAACAGACCAAAAAAGTAGTTAATTTCACTAATCTGAGTGATTTGGAGAATAACTTGAATTATTATAATCTTAAAATGTTTGAAATAAAATCAAACGTAATTGAAAGATAACTAGTAAAACACATCATTGCTACTAGACCCGCATTACAGACGGTATTATACTAAATCTTAAAGCACTTTGTCACAACAATCAATTTCTAGACCCAGAAATCAATTGAAAATTCCCATTTCCTGTTGCGATTTGAAGATTTTCCTTGCTGGCAATCTGAGGCACAACTTTTTAAAATTCAGGAAAAATGACACCAACTGCCTGAATTATGATGGATTCTGACTCGGTGGGGTTTTGCTAGATTTGCAGTCTCTCTCTCTTTCTCTCTCTCTGTCTCGTCTTGTTTCTGTCTTTTTTTTTTTTTCTCTTGGTAGTGTTCTTTCGGGGCCACCTTCACCCTCCCACCCTTCCGCAATTCTACCTTTCCAAGGCAGGGAAGGTGCATCCTCGGCTGGGCTCCTGCCAGCGCCTCCCTGGTACCTCTGGCTAGCAGCCGGGGAAACGGCGCGCCCTGGACATCCATTAACGTTTTATACTACATCTCTGCCCGCGCCAAGGCTTCTCCTGCTGCTTTACAGCAGCCCCACGCTCCCCCACCCGCCTGCACACTGTCAACCGCACTTTGATGGGGGGGGATTTGGGAACAGAAGTCCCACCCTCCACGCTCCTCCCTCCAACCGCCACAAAACCAGCTAAAACACCCCGCTTCTGGTCGCCAAAGTAGGTTTAGCACCCGACCGAGGGTACTGTATTTTTTTTTTTTTTTTTTTTTTGCGAGAAAACAAGCATCCAAAAAAAATTCAAACTGCAGACGCGGGCCAATGGGAAGTGGGAGGGGCGGAGGGACAGCGCGGCGGGCGGGGCGGGCGCCGGGGCTGGTACGGCCGGGGATTCGCACAGCCAGGCGGGCCCAAGGTTTGGGGTGTTTTCATGACTTTTTTTTTCCTCCCGAACCAGCTAAAGTGCGAGGCTCCGCCCGTCGCGGCCGCCGCTCCGATCCACCTTAAATCTTCAGTGGACTCGGCGCAGGGGTCAGTGGGCGCAGCCAATGCCAATCAAGTTTACAACCACCAGCACGGGAGGGAAAAAAAGAAGAAAAAAATCTTCAAGTTCTGCAGCCCGTGCTCACACCGGCGCACGCGCGCGCGCGCACACACACACACACACACACACACACGCACACACAAAAGGGGGTGGGGGAGGGGCCGGGCCCTGGAGAGAGGAGGGGAAGGTTTGCAAAAGGCCGGTTCGAGGCTCCGCGCCCGCGGCCCGAGCGCTCGGGGAAGGCGCGCGGGAAGCGCGGCCCGGCCCGAGCGCCATGATGGTGGCCGCGGTTCGGAGCCCATTTTCTGCCGGGGGAGCGGCGATGATGCAATCCCGCGGCCGGGTCCCGGCTGCGCGCCCCGCTCCCGGCCTTTTCTCCGCGTCCCTTCCGCGGCGCGTCGAGCTTCCGCGCTCAGCACGCCGGCGGCCCGCTCTCGGCGGCACTTTCCGGCGCCTGCCTGTGCCGCGTGTGTCCCCACGCGAGACGGGCCAGGGACGCCGCCGGCCCCGCGGCGCCAGGCGTTTACGCGGGAAGGGCCACTTTGGGCTCCGCGGGGCCTCAGGCCGACCCCACCCACCCCACCCTACACGAGCCGAGGTCTAGGAGGTCCCCCCTCCCGGATGGGGGGTTCCTACCCTGCCCGGCGCCCCCCTCCATCCCCGAGCCTTGCAGGCAGGATTTTCCCTGCGTCCGGCCGCGAGGGAGGGGTGGCGCGTAGGGTGTGGCTCAGGTGAACGAGAACGCAATACTGAAAAAATCAATGCTCTAAAAAACAGATCGGAGGTCTTGGGCGAGCTTTAAAAAAATAGCTTTTTCGCTCCCAAAGCTTTTGAGGAGCAAGTGCCTGACGCTAACGGTGATGCGGATGAAACGGCGAAGGCAGCGCTCCCGGTCCCCGTGAAGGTCGCTCGGCGCGCCAGGGCGGTGGGCGCACGGTGGCCTGAAAGGCTGCCGCCCCGCTGCCTCCTGGCGACTGCCACACACCTCAGCTCAAGCCCCTGGACCCACATTGCCCTGTAGCTCTTCCCTGTCCCAGTCCCCCGCTAGGGCAGCCGGGGATGCGACGGGGGAACTTGGCAGAGGGTGGATGGGAGGTAGCGACCCCCACCAGAGATCGTGGCTCTCGGCCCTGCCCGCGCGCACTTGCGGCCCTCGGGCACCGGCGAGCGGGGAAGCCTTTCGAAATGCGCGGGGCGGAGGATCATTGGAGCCCGGGGTAGGGGTGGGAGCGGGCAGCTTCCCGGGAGGGTCCACGGCTGGGAAAGGTTCTCCCCTTCGCCCCGATTCCTCAGCGGCCCTGGAATTGGCGGGGTACTGATGCGGAGGCTCTGTTGGTGCGGGGGAAGAGGGTCTCTCGCTTCTTTCTTATCCCGGAAAAGAGAGGATGAGACAGGAAAGTTGTTGAGAAACCGCCCAGCCCGCTGCGCGGGCCGAGGTGCAGGCGCCGTCACGGCCTGCGGGCGCCCCAGGCGCGGGAAGTGCGCGCCGCGACCAGGGCGGTGCGGGAGCCGCGAGCTGCAGCAGACAAGCGAGGCAGGATGGCCCTTTCGGCCCGGACCGCCCGCTAAGCCCGATCCCGCAAAGGCAGCTGCGGGCGGCCCGGCGCGGGACTGCGAGGCAGCTTGGCGAGACGACGGCGCAGGGGCGGGGGTGGCGAGGAGGCTACATCCCCTCAGAGGGACGCCCGCCGCTGGTCCCGCAGCCCCCAGCCAGGGGGGAAACGCTCCCCATCGGGGGGGGGCACGGGTTTGGGGCCTTGACACACATGTGAACAGCACAGACATCGTGGCTTGGGGGCGAGGTCCCTGGGAGCGTGCCTGGCGCGGGAGCACCCACTCTTTACCGGCCCAGCACTCCTAAAACGCAATCTCCTGCAATCCACATTAAAGATGCCTC
The DNA here is from genome assembly GCA_004024925.1 of Scalopus aquaticus. Lineage (NCBI taxonomy): Eukaryota > Metazoa > Chordata > Mammalia > Eulipotyphla > Talpidae > Scalopus > Scalopus aquaticus. The sequence goes on from PVIJ01004773.1 coordinate 19,849, forward strand.
TTTAAGAAAGAAAAATGCGGTGCATACAGCAATTAAGGGATTTCCCCCCCTATGTTAGTCACTTTTTTAAGTACCCTTATGAGCTCAGAGAGACATTCATTTTATTTCATTATTTCCTGGCTTTCCTCTCCTTCCACCCCATTTTGAATTGTTTTTCTTGCTTTCTCAGTCTCTTCCTGAAAAACACCCCGTATGCGTGTTTTGAATAGAATCACGAAAACAACTTTAGTCTTGAAATAAAATACCTACTGGGAAGATGTAGCCCAGCCAGCAAAGGACCTATTTTTCCCTTCCCGGTAGAGTAGAAAAGGCACTGCTTTCAACATTTAAGAATAATAAAAAAATTCGAGTCAGAGTAAGCTTAAACTATCCTCTTTTAAGGTACAATAATGTTAACGCAAGTACTTGAGGAAGACAATTTAAACCAAATTCAGGTTTTTGTGATTTAAGTATTTGCAGATTCCTAGAAAAAAAAGTTTATTTTTACACCTTAACCACATTTTGGAAGAGAATGTGAAATTACAGAAATCATTTCAGTAAATCTGACTTTTAAATGGCTTTTTTTTATTTCAATTAAAAAAAATTTAAGTGTCTATGGGGACCCAAAACTCTCAAATTTTGGCATTTACATTATTTTTTAAGTTGTATACATGCAAATTGGGACATTATGACATTGAAGAATTTGTGACATAATTTGAATTTATTTGAATACATATTCTATCTAAATTAATATGGAATGCCTGTCAATTTCTAAAGGAACTGTGTATATTTGAATAATTTGGATGAGAGGTGTCCTGAACAATTGCTGTAACTCCTCACAACACTTCGAATGTGTAAATACAGAATTTAGAGAAGTCACCATGTTACTTTCATTTTCAGCCTCGCAAATGTGTGATCAGACTACACTTATGTAAGAATATTTGGTTCTGACACATTCATATCCTAGAAGACATAAATATTTGAACTAATGGGAGGCTTCAACTGACTTATTTATATGAAAATGTGACTTTTCCACTTTCCACTTCTAAAGCCTTTCCACCCATACAGAACTAAGTGGAAAATAACGATCACTACATTTGGACTACATGACATTATGTGAGACGTGGATCTGAATGATCTAGCTACTTCACACGGTATTTGTGTAAATAAGACTAGAAGGCCAGGTCACATTACGCTACACAACACAGCTCGGTGAATAGCTATGGAAGTTTTATTTATTGATTGCTTGATGTGTAACAATAATTGGCATCTTTTTCACACATTACAAAAAAATTATACTTGGCTCAGTATGCAACCTTTTAAGCATAGCCATATTATTTAACAGAGGGGGAAAAACTATTCTACCCAACACAGCATTTACAAATGCACAGAACATGCCACTTTGGCTTGTATAATGTCTAGATTAAAAAAAAAAATCTCTTTTTAACATAAATAAGTTAGTATAATTTCTCAGTGTCTTTACAGAGTTATGTACACAGGTACACTTCAACTGTTGTTTCATACACATACACAGGCCATGTAAAAATACTGTTTAAAGATGTAGTATCCATTTCACTTATTCCACAAGTGTTTTTCTTTACACATTCCTTTAAAAACACCACTTTCCTTTGGGCAAATTAACAAATTGAATGAGCTTTAAGTAAAAGTTATTTCATTATTTTTATATGAAGTTACTCCTATTTTTTAAAAAATCCAAGGATTTTGAATTATCTCAACAAGTCCGATAAAAACTAGATGGTCAGTTCTACCCCAATACACCCCATATTTTTCCCCAGAATTACCTGAGTACCTGGAGTGGTTACCTAAATGTTGGTAAATTCCAACTCTGAGGTGAACTGGGGGGGGGGGGGGGGGGGGGAAGCACTGAGATCACTTATTGTAGTTGTTTATTTTTTTAAAAGCCATTTGCTGCTACATGTGGAATCACCACAACTCCCAAATGAGAAAAAGCTTCATGTAAAAATAACTAGCAATTATTTGGAGCAAGGATTCAAACATGGATGATTTTTAAATGAAGTATTAACTCCCACTGAAAGGGACATTACATCTTTAAAAAAAACAAAGAACCTCAAACCCTTCCCCCAAACTGCTTCTCTTCACACAAGTCCAGTATTTTTTCTTCTTGCTCTAAACTGAAGCAAGCACTTCAACCCCCCACCCCGTGCCAGTTCCTCAGCCCCACCCTCCCCTCCCTGCCCCAAAGTTTATATGCTACATAAAAGGTAAAAACTATATACACAGGTAGTACAATGAAGCAAATAAGGAAAACCTAATTGCACAATGCTACATCCAATGCTTTTAGAGGCAGATCATTTAAGAGTGCCTAAAATTTTAGTGTTATTGTATTGTTGCCCTTCAGTGCTTATACAAGATGTCCATTCCATGGAGTCAGGGATATGTATTTAAAATTTTTAATGTGTATCTTCCTTGCTTCATAATCCTTGTAGCCATGTGTCTGATAAACAAGGAGACATACTCTTCATTCTGCAAAAGAAACAAGAAAGATTTAGGAGACAAGCTGTAGCTCAGTGCATAGCAAGCAAGTACAGGAATTACTTTGCCTTTTTCTCCGTTGGGAAATTCCTGAGCGATGGAAAAGTATGTTCTCAAAATTGATGACTACAGTCACCTCCATCCAACACTCCCTTCACTGGATTGTTACTCCCCTCTGTGTTGTGTGCTTTTGTTTAGAGCAAGTGGTTCTCAATAGTGGGCAATTCTGCTCCCCCAGAGGACATGTGACAATGTTTGGAGACATTTTTTATTGTTACACTTGGGGAGGGGGTGCTCTTGGCATCTAGTGGGAGAGGCTCAAAGATGCTGCCAAACATCCTACAATGCATAGGAGCGACTCCCACAACAAAGTATTTGGCCTAAAATGTTAACAGTACAAAGGTTGAGAAAACCCAGTCTAGAGAACTGGGGGCCAAGATAGTGAAAAGAAGTTAAGAAACTGTAACACTAAAGAATAACAAAACTTTCCAGATTAGAAAAACAACTGAACTAATAAAGGCTCTCCAAAGAAATTTCTATTCACTTTTTTTTTTCAATATATGCTAGTTTTTTAGTCATAAACAGAATATATATATATGAATACTTTTGCTTTTGAATAAATCCCTAGTAATTTCTAGTATTCTCTGAATTGCAATATTTACTAACACATGCCTCTCTATCTCTGTATGTCAGATGGGGCGAGATCAAAATCTGGGGTGTGCAATCCACTCATTACAACACAGTGCTCATCTCAAGAGTTACACTCTAAGTCACAAACCAACAGGCCTGAAGGAGTCTTCAGGAAAATTCTCATCCGATTTCTCACTTCATATGTTCTAAAGATTCTAGAGTACTGTGCTGTATAAGCTCTGGAAAATTACAGATGTAAAGAAGTAATCTACACATGCATATGTATCTATATATCTATATGACAAGTGTGACTTAAAAACACAACAAACTTAATCCTACCTTAATTCCTAGGTTCTTTTAATTTAGTTTTGAATTTTTGTAAATGAGGATTTAAAACATCAATGGTAACATCAATTAAAATCTCTATTTGCTAGGCAATGAGTGCATTTAGGAAGTGTTTAAGGAGAAACCGAAGTCACTGTCCTTGTCTGTAAGAAGTTTACAAACTTCATATATGTGGTTTGATCTTTATGGAGAGCCAATCGGGTAAAGTTAGGGGCCGTATTATTCAAATGAGTTATTCATGTTGATCAGATTTTAGTAGATGGAAAAAATCTCCACTTCCTTTGTTCTGGGCAGACCTACACTCCCCAATCCTGAGGGCTACTCTCCATTTCCCCTACAAACACCCAAATCATCCTGTTCTAGTGTGATTAGCATACACATGCTGACGTGTTCTTGGAATGCTTACTCTGGCAGAGTTAATTTAACTTCTGCTTTGCAACTTCAGTGTTATCAGAAATACTGTAGGAACTTGAGTATTTTTGAACTTTCCACTTTGGGTTGTTTTTTTTTTTTTGTTGTTTTGTTTTTGTTTTTAGTACACTGGCTCTTTCCTTGTTCTCAAAAGTTATCAAAACACAGGGAAAGTGACAGTTTATGAAAATGATGAAGATAAAAGAATGCAACATACCTGCCTATTCACGTTACGAACCGTTGATTAACCAAATAGGAGCTGTTTGTAGCTAACTTTTCCCTCAAAATTTAAATGTCATCAATCATTTGCTATTTTCCCAGGGATTGCCTAAAATCTGTAACTGACACAAGCTTACCCTGGCGCAAAAATGAATTCTCATGAAGTGGGACTGAGGTCTACCCCAGTTCTTCATATGGAGAAAGACCCTAATGTTCCCAACATGTTTTGGTGGGACTCCCAGGGAATTGACCTCCTTACCCAAAAAGCCTCACTCCAAGTACTTGCCCCGGACACTTGCTCTAGTCATTTCACGTTTTCAGGGAAACCGATCTGAGGACGCTGAAGTGTGGAAATACAGTATCCCCACAAATGATTCCCCGCCTTCCCCATTCCTACATTTTTGATCTCAGAAGAACATAAACAAAAGAGAAACCCACAAGTTCTAATCTGCCAGCAACCACTGAGCTCGGGTATCTTGGGAAGTGAAGCCCACGGGCCCTGTTGCCCAAAGCCAGTGTCAGTTGTCTGCGCCTAGTAATCCACCCACCGAGTAATTTACGTTTGACGTCTTCTGAGGCTGGGCTTCTTGGGCGTCTGCTCCGCTGAGCCAGCGTTCGGGGAACCGTCTGAAACATTTTCTTCTGTTCTGTTGGCTCTTTTGTTTTGAGGAGAGGCATCTAAGGGCGAGGGAGAATTTGAAAAAGAACACACAATCTTTATTAGGAAAAACAATGGCTGACATTAAGTTGGTCCAAGAGTCGGGGCACGAAAAACCCACTACCTCCACCCACAATCCTGGACCGTCATTCCCAGTGGCATTTCATTGTACACAATAAGGCTGTTTGCACACAACAGAAGGTGTATTCTAGTCCTCAAAGCTCTTTCTCTCCAGAGCGAAGAGGGAGGTCACTGTTCAACATCCCAACGCTGTCACCTCCCTAAGGCTGGCGGGGGCCAACTGCGATGTTTTCAGTTTGAGAAATGATCAGAGATAACACAATCTCAGCCTCCTGCCCTAAAAATCATAAACAGACACGCAAACAGCTAGGTAGTCTTTAAAAGCTAAGAGAAGTAAAGTTCGCTCCCCTAAACTAGATCAAAAAGCGCTGAGAAGAAAATTGAGCTAAGGACCCCAGGCAGGCTGAGCGGTGCCCCCGACAGACATTTTATGTCTGGAAAGGGGTCATTACCGTCCGTTGCAGGTCGCTTCCTCATCCCGGTGCACTGCTCCGCTAAGCCAGTCTGGCTGTCCGGTGCATCAGTCTTTGGGTCTACCAAATGTGTGTCCTCTGAACTGGCCTGAGACCCAATTAAAGGCACCGCCTGGCGGTTCCCGTTGACATCCTGGCTCTCCTGCGCTGGCACCTTGCAGGCGCCTTTGGGGGGCCGCGGGGGTCTGGAGTAGAATTCGGGCAAGCTGCCCTTTTCCACCTCTTGCCACTCGTATCTGCCCTCCAGGGGCTTGTTATTCTGAAAATCAAAATTCCACTTGCGCTGGCTCTCCTCTTCCATGTCTCGGCAGTGTTTCTCCAGGTCCCGGGTTAACTCTTCGTGATTCACCGGGCCGAAGAGGTTTCTGCAAGCGGAGGGCTTGGGGTACTCCGCCTGTCTGGCGTCCATCCGCTCCAGGCTCGGGCTCCCGTTAGGCACTCGCACGTTTGACATCTTCCTCCCTGGTCTTTACGACCGCCTCTCTCGCGCTCGCCGAAAACAAAACCGAACGAAACAAAACGCCCCGAACCAGCCCGCACCCCTCTTATAAGCCCTGCGATCGCCCGCGAAGCCAAGAGAAACAAGCAGCAGCGAGTAACTGCCCGAGCGTCAGGAGCGCGCAGGGCCTGGGGGAGGGGGCGAGGGGAAGCCCCGGACAGGCAGCCCAAAGTCTCGGCCGGCCGAGTGGACAGGCGAGCGGGAGGGCGGGGAGGGGAGGGGTGAGGCGAGAGGAGGGGGTGGCCGGGCCAGTCCAGGTCCAGGCGGGTGCTAGCCCGCGGCTCCCGCGAACCCAGCGGCTCTCCAAACCTTGCCGGCGTCAGAATCGCGGAGCGGCGAGAAAGTGGGGAGAGGGCAGGGCAAGAAAAACACCCCGAAAAGACGAGCCCCCTTTTTTTTAGTTGCCCAATATGGCGGTGGAAGGGAGGCTGACGAAGAAGAAAATGATTGACACCGCAAGTCTATTTAAACAGAGGAGGCGATCCATTGGTCGCGGCGCTGGGAGCCGCCCAGCACAGGCTGGCGAGCGCGGCCTTAAGGTGGCCCCGGCGCGGTTCGCCGCACCCCGCCTCCCAGCGCGCCGCCTCCGAGAGAGCCGCCCGGAGATTGGCTGGTCGCGTGATTGCTGGAGGTGTACGGCTGCCAGCAAACCTGCTCTGGCTGGCCTCGGAGAAATTAAAAATAAGACAAACAAACTAGCCAAACGGCCGGGGAGCGGGGAGGGGCCTGAGCGGCCCGGCGGCGGGGCCTTGGGTGCTGGTCCCAGCGCGGCGCAGCCCGATATCCCGCCGCTGCGAAGTCCCGATCCGGGCACTAGGGAGGCACCAGATGATCCATCCACCCCTAGAACTCGAAGGTGGCTGGCAGCTGGCTTTGCGCTTCGGTGGCGAGCTCGTTCCCCCCGCACTAGCAGAGCCGGGAAGCAGGCAGCTGGGGGGCGGAGGCGGACAGTGGGAGCTCTGCCCCCAGCGGAGCGCTCCCCCGCTGCCCCCACCTCTCGCAACGCGGGGGAGGCGGGGAAACATTCGGCGGGCGGCTGCGAGACCCCCTGCCTGGGTGCCTGGGCTGGGGGTGAGCAGTGGTTAGCTCACCCTTAACCTAGAAGTCTGCTCTCCTGGGTGCGGGGGGTGGGGGTGGGGGGACAAGGGGCTTAGGGAGGAAGGCAGGGCTAACGTCTTTCTATTAATTAGCCAGGAGTAGGCCAGCATTTGGAATGTATTCTGAACCCCAAAGAAGAAATTACTTTAAGATCAGAAGCTCGACGGGTCGCCCAAGTCCCTAATACAAACTTGGTGGCTGTCTCAGATGCAGTTTTCAAAAGCGAGGTTCCAGCCTGGCCCAGGTTCGCGCTTCCCAAGCGCAGCTGAGGCCACTGACGTTAACCGCGGGTGGGAACTCGTCTCTATTTTTCACTTCTTGTCCTGGTTATAGTAGTTTCCTCTACCTGAGTCTAGCCGCCAAATACAACAGCTCCTTCCTTCCTCCACCTTTCCCACAGGATTCATCTCTCCAGCCCACCCAGAACAGCAGCCAGAGGCAAGTGCGTTTAGAGGGCTGCAAGCCGTGGAAGGAGCGAAAACAAGCGGAGTCTAGATTATGAAGTGATTTATGAAGCCATCCCATCCACGCTCTCACGTCTGATTGAGCATTCGGGCATTTTCTGCTCCCCTTTGCCACCTGAAGTTTATCAATGTGGGCTTGAGCGCCGCCCTGGAAGTTAAAAATAAGATGGGCAGGGCTCTCTCTGGGACCGAGCTCAATTTGTCTTTGACTGCTTCCCCTCCCCCTGCTTGTCTTACGGGTTTGAGGCAAAGTTAATAACTTTTACTGGAAACTCCTTCAATTCTCTTAGTAGAGACATAGTGTTTTCTTAGGCACCTAGGCTACAAATGAGTTGGATTTTTAACTTGTTTTCTTAACCACATATTGTTTGTCCCTTCTGTGGTCTGCCTCACCCTAGACCTACCAGAATGGGGTGGGGGAGGCAGGACCTTGGGACCCCTGTGGTCCAACCCCCTCTTTTTACCACCCAGGAAACAGACTCAGAGTTTCCAGGACAGGGACGCAGATCTCATTGGTAGCAGAGGCAGGACTAAACGCTGGTCCCTGAATCTCAGGCCGGTTCATTTTCTGTTCCCTTCCTTTCTGATACCCCTAGCTGGCTGGGGATTTTGTCTCCCTCTCTCACAAGTGAATCAAAATGGCTCGTTGGCTTGCCCCAGGGCTGCCTGCAGATGTTTCCTTGATGTGGCTTGTGGTCACTGATATTTACATGCAGCTGTCAGTGGCCTTTGGTATCACTATCCACTCCTTCAGCTTTAATGCAGATTCCAAAAGGACAGGGCTGAGGGACCCCCAAAAAGCTGTGAGGGAGGCATGCCCAAAACTTGTTTCAAAATCAGGATTTCCTACCTGGCAGGAAAGATTTCACCAGCTCAAAATAGGTCAAAATCTTTTTTACTTTTCCACATTTTATGCCCCAGTCACTTAATGTATTGGATTGCAAAAGAGGGGAAGAGGGCCAGGAAGATTAGCATAGGCCTCAACACCATAATGTATACCCTATTCCTGGAAGTAGATCATTGTCAAAATGTTTTAATAAATTGCTAGACTACACAGGAATCCTGTACTACAAAGATATATTCACAGGCACACATACACAAGCTACCACATCTATGTAAACAGGGATATTCTAGAGTAGTCCACCTTGCCAAGGAAGTTTGATCTGATTCACGGAGTTGATATCTAACATAAAAGCAGAAAATTAGTAGTTCTTTCCCCTCCACACACGAATCTTTCCTTCATTCCCTAGTAGGAGCACCACTTTGTTGCTTTGTTAATCTTGGAAAGTAAACGAGGCACAGTCACGCCACCTTAAGACTTCTGGCTGCCAGCAGAAAGGGTGTGTTTACATCGACCTCGCGACGATCTAAAGTGTTTTGTTTACAGTCAAGGCCCCAGAGATCTGTCCCGCAAATAATGAGAAGGCAGGCGTCTGCTGTAGTAGCGACGAAACGTGAAAGAAAAAAAAATACTATGGAGTTCTAGAGGGAAGAGGGAACTTGGAGAGCAGAGCGCCATCCTCCTGCGGAAAGCAGGCTGCTGCTCGAGAGTGAACCAGCGAGGAAATGTTAAGATAAACAGCGTCGAGGCGGAGCCTGGGCAAAGACAGAAAGTTCCACTCGCCGCGGCTCTAAAATGGACTCTGCTTCTTCCCCGAGATCCCAAATCGAGTTCTGGGTGATGTTGTCAGTTTCACTCCTGGCCATTTTCTACTTAGAAAGCTGAGCTGAGCTGAGCTGAGAAATGTCACATAGGCCAACCAAGACTGGCGTCTTTTACGAGCTGTGCAGAGAGGATGAGCTTATAAGAAAGCACCTGCGGATCAGACAAGTATTCAAACCGGACGGCGGGCAGCCGGCCCGTCCCACTTGCCGCCCCAGATGTTTTTCGTGCCCAGTTAGGCGTCCCACAGGCACGCGGGTTTAAATCTTTCCCGGAGGCTGTTTATCATGAGGCCGCTGCTTGCCGCCTTCACTCAACTGAATTCTTCTCCTAAACCAGCAGTTTTAGAGTTTGGCATCTCAGTTGTCGGTTTCTGACGCTTTTCATTTTATTGAAGCAATATTTATTGAGCACCTTCTATCAATTTGCTTTTTTTTTTTTTTCTCTTTGAACAAGTATTTATTGTGTGCCTTCAACAGACTCTGAATTACCCCTAGACTCTGGGGATACAGATATAAACAGATTCAAATAATGATGAAATTTACTTTATGGTGGGGAAGGGAGACACACAATCAACACAAGAAGGAAGGAGTCAAATACATACAATGTGAAGAGGTGGTCTGCTGTGGAGGAACAACAAGCAGGGGGGAGGGTCCTCCCGGGAATAGAGGGGTCTGGAAGACCTCAGGGAGAAAGTGGCCTTGGAGAGAAGCTGAAGCAAGCCAGGGCAGTTTTCTGGGAAAAGAGGGTGGCAATGAAGGAAACAGCATATGCCAAGGTCCTGAGGTAGGATCTTGTCTGCTGTGTTGGAGCAAGGAGCAAGGGGAGACTGGAACATCAGATCCAGTGGTGAAACAGGGTGGTCCCCAGGGAAAGGCTTGGTTCCAGGTCCCTGCCCCACCCAAAGAAAGGGGGAGCTGAACAGGGAGAAGAAGCAGGAGGGGACTGGAAAAGGAAGGAAGAAGGATGGGGGGGCCAGAAGGAGACCCAGAGGACGCACATGGGGCTAAGAGACATGTGAAAAAGCTGCACTGGCTTCTTGGTCCTGGACTGGTTGACACAGTCGTGGGTGAGAGACCCATGGGGAGGCTCACAATGACGACGTTTATCTTGATTTTGATTTTGCTCTTTTCCTCCCAGACTTGTCTGGCTGTTTCTGACCTTTTTTTATGGTCCCACCAGAAGGTGCTTTAGACTTGTGTTTGGCAGCCTTTGGGCCTTGCTCTGGGCCTACCCTGTTTTGCTGGACATTTACCCATGAGGTGATGAGTAACTTAAGGTGCTTAGATTAAAAACTATATTCTTTGTCTTTTCTATACTGCCTGCTATTGTATTAAAGTTCCTTTCCATTAAAGGTCTTATATGTTTTGTCTTGATGTGGCAGATGGCAGAACTTATTTAGAGCAGGCAGTTTGAGGGTTTTGGGGTGCCCCCTCCCTCTCCTGTAATAGTAAGACTCTGTAGGGTCTGTGTAGAGTTTTTATCATTGAGTGATATGGGAAACCATTAGGGAGGAAGAGGTTGGAAGTGGTGGAATGATGAGATCTTGCCCAACATTTTCCAAGATAGTATTCTCCAAAATGGGGAGTGAAAGGATGCCCCAAATCACAGTCCTGTAAGAAATATGCCCCTAGAGAGACTGCTGTGTACACAAAAACTTACAGAGGTAGAAAGATGGAGTCCAAAGGAGGAACAAAGATGAAGGTTTCATGGAGGAGGTAATACAGGAGTCAGCTCATGGAGAATGAGAGAAACGTCAAGATTAGAAGGATGTACCTGGCGGGGTGCTCACGGGCGGGGACCAGACTGTGGCAAGCCGTCGCTGGCCTGTGAAAGAAAATCTGTTTCTTTAAGATTTGAGAACTGATGGAGATTTTGCTGCAAATAACATAACCACTGTCCAGACATGTCTCCTGAGCAAGAGCAGTCCTGGGCCCGTGTTGGGGTTCTGGGGTTCAGGAGAATATTCCCTGCAGAAGGCAGGCATGAGGGAGGTCTGAAATAAAGAGTCTCAGGATAGAGCTAAATGAAAAGCTGGGCAGAGAGTCCAGTTATGGTATTAACCCAAAGGGAGCTGGGAGGTGGACAGAGGCCTAGTGTGAGGCAAGAGGGCAGATGCACAGATCACAAGAGCAGGATGAGAAGTTTTGGAACGGAGGCAGGTGCATCTGGCATGAGCTCCTGAGCAATGAAAGGCAGAGCTGCAGAGGCTGTGTATGTGGCTCTCACAGGCTGGATGGTGAGTGTAGAGGTCACTGCTAAGGGGCCTGAGCTGCCTCGGACAATCACATCTTTGTTTGGATGTGGCATCGGATAGCAGAGCAATGCTGTGTTGGAGGAGAAGCGTGTTAGAGACAATGATGAGCCTGGAGAGGCTCACCCGAAGTGATTTCTGAGGCTTATCAAGAGATGGAACAGCCTTAAGCGGTGGTGTGTTGGAGGTTATAGAGAGCAAGAACAAGCTGGGGTTGCTCAAGTAGTTGGAATCAATAAGGGAACTGGGAAGAGTAGAGAAGTAGAAGATGACTTTCATGGACTCAAGTTTGGGCATTTGAGACAATAACGCCGTTAGCTAAGAGAGGTAACACAGAAACAATGTCTGGGATTGCCAACTACCCACCAAAATCCCTTCTCTTCTTCTTCCCTGATATTGGAATTATACTCTCCTTTGCAGTTAGACATGGCCTTGTGATTAAATAGTACTTTACAACAGAATGTAAGCTGTTGTGCCTTGTGTCTTCCAGGCCTAGTGCATATGACCCCTCCACTTTTGCCTGTGACCCTCCTTTAGTATCTGAAGGAAATACTGGCCCCTGCTCAGAGAGCTGCTTCCTCAACCTCTTCTGCTGAGGGCCAGTAGATTTTATGACACTGTCCCCATTCCCTTCCTGAATCTGATGAAAGAAGAGGAGATGAGGTGTCTATCTGGCCACCCAGAGTCTCCTAAAAGTTTGGGACAAGGTCTCAGAAACTTCCATTAGTGAACTATGAGTTAGAGATTAATAAGGTGGTGTAGATTTGGGATAAAAATGCCATTTTAAGAAAGCTATTTTAGGTCTCCGTGTGATGGAGATGCAGATAAAGACTGTCTGGAGTGTCAGAAGAAAGGGAAGGGCATGTACAGAGGGGAAGAGACAAGGTCACGGGTTTTAAAGAGACAGATAACCCCTAACAACCAGACTCCCCCATTTCTAAATACTGTAGCACATGAGGCCCCAGCTCCTGGACTGAAGCTCTGTGGGACAGCCCCGTGTGTATGAAACAGTCTCCCCCTTTTACTCCAAGCTAGTTTGATAGGGCTTTCCCTTTGTTGACCCCAAGACATCCCCAATGAACACAATTCTATGCATATTTGAAGGCAAATCTGGTGTCATTGTATTGGATCCCCATAAAAATCGTCATTTCCGGACGAATGATGTTATCCTCTCTGATGGATGAAGCCCTGATTGACAGTGCTCCCAAGTCACAAAGGAGAGCAGGGAAGACTCTAGAAAGAGAAAAATGGTATTTTTAAGGAAATTGAATTCATGAAGGGTTTACTATCTGGCTGGGTCACACTCTAAAGGGAAAAAAATGCATCGGGGATTTTTACTTAGTGAAAAATGATTTTTCTAAGTGAAATGTAGTAAGAAAATGCAAATTTACGAGCAATTCTGGTTTCATAAGTATAGGAAATATATAGCAAAACCTGGTTCCATGGCCACACCTATGATTTAATTTCCATGATTAAAATATAAGTGGACAACTTCTGTGACTAGAATATGAAATTTGAAATAATACATGTATTTATAACCAATTCACCATTTCAAACACATCCTATTATTTACTTAGAGAAAACATGAAAAAGAAAACCTCACTTCATTCTGATCTCAGTCTTCAGTTTATGCAAACTTACACCTAAAAAAAATTGGAAACTGCCCATTTTCTGCCCCTGCCTACACTCTGAATAATTGTTCACATGAATATTTGTTCATTCCTTCCTTCATTAAATTTTTAATGAGCCCATAGCAGATGCCAAAACTCTCTGGGGACACAGCAGAAAACAAAGCTAGCCAAAGACCCTGTTTTCATGGAATGGGGCTTACACTCAAGTGTGGAAGCCAGACAATACGCAAATACATAAGCACAGTATGTCATGTTGTTGTAAGCGCTCAAAAGAAAAAATAAACTGGTGGAGGGGACTGAGATTAATGAAGCCTGTAGTGACCAGGAAGAATTCTCGGACAAAGGACACGGAGCAGAATACAATGAAGGCATACACCGGGTCGTTTTCTGTGTTCCAGGCAGAGGAAATAGTGCATCCAAAGACCATGAGGTAGGAATGTGCCCAGGATGGGGGAGCACAACAAGGGAACGAGTAAGCCAGCAATGGAGCAAAGGCTGAGAAGCAGGAGATGAACCAGAGAGGAAGTAGGGGCCAAATCACATAAACTTTCTAAGTCACGGTAAAGACTTTGAATTTTATGTCCAGCATAGGCAAATCTGTTGAGACAGAAAGTAGAAGTGGTTGTCTAGGGCTGGGGTAGAGGTTGGGGAAGTTGGAGGCGGGGTGTCAACGAAGAATATGGAGCTCCTTTGCGGGGGGAGGATGAAAATGTTCTACAATTGATGATGGCCTTGGTTGAATTACTCTATGACTATACTAAATACCAATGAATTGTGTGCTTTTAAAGATGGATTGTATGCTCTATGAATTAGATCTCAGTAAAGTCATAACCAGAAAATGCAATCAATAAAGACTGACTTTTTGATCAAAGAAAGCCATCCTTGAGCAGCGTTCTGATTTGACTTTGACTACCTTTGATCACTTTACTGAGTGGGAAGTACTTCAAAGAGGCAAGAGGGAAATAGGGAGACGGGTCAGCTGTAATCCAAAAAGAGATCAGGCTGGCTTGGCTAGAGGCAGCAGCCTGCAGGTGAAAGAAGGGTAGAAGGGAACAGTGTTGGAAAAGATACAGGGAACGGCTGGACATGCACAGGACAAGCAGCGGCACATGAGGACCGTAAGGGGTTTTGGTCTAAGGAACCCTGTTGACTGAAATGGGGTTGACTGAGGGATTAACATTTTTTTTTTCCAGTGTGTTACATTTGCAACATCCATGGACATCCAGATGGGAGATGTTGAGTAGTGGTAGATTTCAGGGTGAGAGGGTTGTGCTAGAGATGCATTGTCAGCATTTATTGAAAGATTACCAAACAAGTGAGTTTAGAGCAAAACCTGAGCAGTAAGCTCGGTTCCACCACCTGTGGAGAGGAGACCACAGGCTGAATCTAAGCAAATGAGATGGCAACGGAGCCACTGATGAGTGAAGGAGAGCCAGGTGAAAGGCAATCAGACTCAAGTAAGAGAAAGCATTTCAAGGAGGAGAATAGTTTTGGGAGTAGAAAATATGAACTCCTACCTTGAATGGACTAGAGAGAAGGCCCCGTGTACTCATACTGTATTACCATGTGGATAAAATATGCACACACGTACTTCCGTCTAAGCAGAGGGTGGCTAGGTTCTCAAGTCAGGAAACCAGTCTGGAAGCAGGCCAGGAGTGAGCTCTGGCAGGGGCTGATTGGGGAGTGAGTGCACCCTGACAACGTTCTCTGCCTGTCTCATTGTATGGTTTCACACTGCTTCCTTCAATATCTTGGTGATGTTGACAAATTACCTTCAACCTCTTTGAAAGGAACCACTTTTGGAGAATGTGCTAAAAGAATTAGTGCAGAATTAGCTTGGCTTGTGAGTGTCATATTTCAACTGGCTGATGTTGTCCTTGGAAAATCACTGTAGAACAGCATCTTCTGTTCCAACCACCATAGACAGTCTTATTTACCAAATAAACAGAGTAAGCCTTTTTGAAGTTCTTCGTCTATTAAGAGGGAAATAAGTTACATTTCTCTATTCTTGACAAAACAATTTCCTGGTGCGGTCATGATAGTATTCTTCAAACCTTAGTGGTCTGTTTAGGACCTACTCATCTCACTGGGCCAGTCACATGTTCAGTGCCAAACACAATCTGCAGCCTGTTGCCTGTTTCCTTAATTTGGGATTAGCCGTTTCATAGTAGCTTTCCACCTTTCACATTACTGAAGAAACAGAAACATCCAGACTAGTCAGGCCCCGGAGGAGGCCAGAGGACCACAGCAGAGGGTTAGTAATAGGCTAGAATTCCCTGACAGCATTCATGAGCCAGGAATTCAGTGGACCTGCTGTGCTATTTAAACATCACAGGAGGGCAGCACCAGGCCAGAACTGTCAGCCTTAATCCTGCAAATACTCCAAACCATAACCATATTTACAATCTACTCTTCCAACTACATATGCATGAGTTTTTATGCCCACCAAATTTCATTGAACTCTATAGCTTCTACCTATTAAACATTGTCAGATCGTTTTCATACATCACTCACATTATACTCTGACTTTAACATTTATTTTTTCACAGCAGAGTGTTTTAACAACTGCAATCAAGGTAAGTATTATAGTCCTTAACAAGTGAGGAAGTAAAAATAAAGATAAAAGGTGATTTTTCTGTGGCCTGTTACAACTGGACTGTAAAGGTGAGCTAACAACCTAAACTGATCCTTTTCTATTAAACCTGGTTGTGTAAAGAAGAGAACACCCCCATCCCCCCACACCTACACACAAACAGCCTTCATGACATGTCACCTTGGCTTCAAATATAAATCTACAGACTTGAACCTTTTTTGTTTCCTCCAGGGAGGCCAATTTCAGTCTTCTAAGCAAAATCAATGCAAAGCAGGTAGGGAGGACCAGTAGATAATACGGGCAAGCACACTTGGTTCTAGTGAAGATCAAAGAGGTAGCCTGTTGCATTCTATTAGGGGTTGTAGCTAAAACAGCCATGGGACCTATAGATAGGTCTGTTGCCCCTTCCTAGAGAAAGTGCCCTATTTCCAGCCCAGAGCAAGGTCTCCCCACCAAGAGCTCTGGTTTATGATGAAGTCTGGTAGAGACAACTCTGCCCAAAAGAAGATGGCGATCAGCTAACTCAAATCTTGCATGGTTTGATTTTCGAATATGATTCTATACAGAGTGTCTGTTGTGCTTTTCCCCCCTAACATTAGAAATGTGAGTCAAAAACCAACTCATACTTTAAGTTTGAGAAATATTCCATTATTTAAATCATTTTAGGATGAACACAGCATAATTAAATTTGACACATACTTAAGTGTACCTAATTTGAACAAATAAGGCCTTCCATTAGATGAATTTTGAAAAGTGAATAAAATACATTCGCTTTGTTCAATGGGGAAAATTTTATTCTACATAGAAATTGAACAGAGACAATAATACAAGGCCAAATGTATGTGCTATTAAAAGATGGTATAAGCAAAGTGCAGTGAAAGTTCTAGAGCTCAGGGAAGGCTTCACTCAAGAGGTTGCTTTTGAAATAGGTCTTAAGAACTCAATGGATTTCAACTGGGGGCAGAGAGGGGTGGTGGGTAGGTAATTGAGCTAATCAAAGAGACCCATTTACTAATGTTAACTTGGTGACAAGAAGTGTCATCTTATTCCCATGTTATTGTTCAAGATAGCCCAGAATCATTTACTGACCCTTTAAAAATACAGGATTGGAATTGTCTCTCCTTACTGGCAATCCTATCTCTCACAATAAGAACTTTATATGCCAGATAAAGTCATTAGCTCATATGCAATTGGTAAGTGGGAGATGAAGTCAATGTAATTTGGGAATTACATTCATTCATTTCCCCCAGCGCACTTACATTTTGAAGTAATCAGTGGCCAGCCTTCTCACAATTAAAAACCTTAGCAATATGAAAACTTTAAGGGGAAAAACCCCCAGAAAATTATACAGCAATGCTGTCCTTTCGGGCAAATAGAAGCTTGTCTGGTGGCCTCAAGAACCGTTAAGCTTTTCACCACACTATGTGGTGAAGCCACAGTGTAAGTGAAGGTGTGAAACAATTTTCTTCTGTGTCTGTTGGGGGTGGGTAAGAACTGATTGATCAGGAAGGCTAAATCCTGGGTCAGATTTTAAATTTTGATAGAAAGCTGCTTTTCATTGGAAGTAAAGGCCCTCAAGGAGCTCTATATCCAAGGAGGAAACACATGTTCCAGGGTTAAAGGTTCTAAACAAGGACTGTTCAGTAAAAATATGAGATGCAAATGCACATTAAGGTTTTCGAGCAGTTACACTTAAAAAACCACATCGCAGTGGCTACTATATGGGACAGCTAGCTTTCAAGGATCACTGAGTACAAATGCCAGTGAAGATTTACTAGTTTTTTTGGTTTTTAATTTTTTTTAACATAGTACATTATATGGTCCTCAAGTAACAAAGTTGCATAGGTTTCAGCTGTCTACTATGTGTTTCCTAACCCTGTGTTTCCCATGAGTATGGTCCTTTTAGGGCAACACTTTAAAGAACACACTTGTTTTCCCCACACATATTTTTCTAGCCTCCTCACAGCTAGGGGCCATCATTTGATACAATTTTGAGCAATAAAATGTAAAGGGGTGTCATATGGGAAAGACTATTTACCCATAAGAGAGGACAAAGAGAAATGTTTGTTATTGTTTGTTTCAGTCTACACACATACTTACCTCCTTCTTTTCTGTTTGGAACTTTTTCTAGGAAAATGTGGTATCTGGCCAGCAGGCAGTTATCTTGTGACTATGACAGGAGTTTCTTTAATAAACTGAGGATGCAGAACAGAAAGGCATACTCCCTTACCAGACATGTCAGTGGGATGAAAAAGCCAAGCATGTAAATATGAGGGTGGGAGGGAGGCAGGGTCAGAGTTACTCAGCCATAGGAAGAGTAGCAGAGATGTCTGCAACGTGCATTGCTTAACATCCCACCCCCCCTCGCCAGATGATAATTCCCTTCTATTGGACTGAAATTTTCTTTCTTTAGCTATGACATGGGTGCAGGAATTACTCCCAATACTTAAAAGAGGACAGCGCTAGAAGCAGCTACAAAATTTCTTTGATGTCCCTTGTTTATCAGTAAGGATTCATACGCAAACACTGCAATTTGGCCCTAATATATGTGTTTAAGAATATTTAAAGTCATCTATTATGAAAAAATCACCCAGTTAATACATAAGATTATATTATGTAGATTCAACCCAATTTGGGGCTTTTAGGACTATGTATCAAATTTGTTTAGCAATTTCTCTTAATTGTCTTGGGGGGGGCACAAAATTTCAAGAACCCAGATCCATATAAATATACAGATATAAATGGGAGTTGTTTTTTCACTGCTTGACAATCTCAGGGTGTTCATAGCAGTGCACAAAACATGCAATAAATGGTGTGGATAACTTTCTAAACTTGATTGTGGATATTTTGGTAAGTGTATCAAACACAGACAAGCTTGTAGA
Organism: Scalopus aquaticus; assembly: GCA_004024925.1. Classification (NCBI taxonomy): domain Eukaryota; kingdom Metazoa; phylum Chordata; class Mammalia; order Eulipotyphla; family Talpidae; genus Scalopus; species Scalopus aquaticus. The sequence continues at coordinate 38,243 of PVIJ01004773.1, forward strand.
AGGGGTAACCGATTCACTAGTGAGTTTCTTTTGCTCATGAAGAGTTTTCTTTCCCAGTTTACAAAGTTAATGTTCTATTTGATCATTTACACTGGTCAACAAATTTTTACTAAAGTCATGTTACTGAAATAAAATTAGTTCCTATCAATTTGTATGTGCTCAACATGAATATGACAGTCAAATTCTAATTTTGGCTCTAGACTTTTTTGTAATCGGCAATAAATTGCTGTTTACATCAAGAAATGCATGCCAATAATAATAGGCCTACGGTTAATACCTGTAAAAAAATCAAGTCATAGACTACTTCTTGGATTTCTTCGCTTGCCTCTTGTACAGCTGTTCAGGAATAGAACAGATAGAAGACGGTTTACATTGTGCAAAAGCACAGCCTTAAGACTCAGTTTCGAAGAGTCTAGAAATAGTCTCCCTGCTTGTGGTCATGAGTGATTTCTAAGGCATTCATGGGGCTCTCAATATCAGAACAGAATACCAGAGTACTTTCGTTTCTGAAGAAAGGCTCCAACTGCTGGTGGCACTTTCGATATAAAGGAATTGTGACATCTTCTAGACTATTCCATTGTTGGAGTCTTGATCCTAGCAATTCTGCCTTGCTCTTGGATAAGTCCAAATCACGAACCAGGTCATTTAGTTCTTCCTTTGTTAGTCTGTGTGGGGTTGATGATGCAGCACAGTGAAAATCTGGATCACTGCATGCTGATGGAACAGGAGAAGAACAGGTCAGCTCACCCTTGTCCTCATCAGATGAATCAAGAGAATATTCTGCTGGAGGTTCTGGAATAGGAAGTCGCTCACCATGTGGAACTGGTCTCAATGCAGATGGAATGTTTGGGGAGACTATTCTCCACTTCTTTTGCTTCATTATTCCGCCAGAAAGAGGAGGAACCAAGCAGAAGTAACAGTCTTTCATGTGGTTGCTTGGCTCTCTCCACATCATGGGGACTGCAAACGGCATTGATGGTCTTTTGTCACTGAACCACTGTGAGAGCTGTGTTGTCCATGTAGCACAGCATATATGCGGGGCCCAAGGCTTGTCTTGGTCACCAACCGTGCATCTGCCGTGCATCCGAAGTAAAGATGATAAGCCTTCTTCACTTGAGAAGTGATACTGTTCTTCTGGTTGGCAAATGGCACATCCCCACAAATACAGCAGAAATTGTTCATGCTATTAATGCACTTTCAAGACATTACTGTTCTGTATTGTGCATAAATGTATAAAATAGTAACAGTTCTATGAAACAGTAGCTTAAACTGTCTTGCACAAAGTCTGAAATATTTTCAATGCTCAACCTTTCCGACTGGGCTTTATATGGTGCACTGCTGACATCAGCTTACTTCAGCAGCCGCTTGGCAGTAGTATTGCATTGCATTAGAAAATGATGCAATCAACTCTGTATGATGTGTGCATGATGGTATTAGGCAATGCAATGCAGCAATACATCATTCTAGGCTGATTGAGGATGTTGTTGCAGTCCTACTGGATAAATTTACACGGTGAAACATAGAAAATGAATTATATGAAATATCTTCAAAACGAGAGCTAATAAAAAACTTTCAGGGTTATATTCATGTTCAGCACACCAAGAAACTACAGATTAGGGCCTTTTAAAGTCAGTAACGATCTCACTGTTGACCAGTGTTACCAGTCTTACATTATTTTCATCACAAGTAAAATAAACTAGGCATCACAAAGGATTCTATTTTTTTTTTATCAACTCTTCCCACAAATCACGTACTTACTTTCATCAGCCAACGCATCCTGTGCCAGCAAAGTATTGTTTGTTTTACAGTAGTTGATGGCCTTGACAAAGGAAGCCGTATTTATGAGTCACTCTTAATCAGTCCAGGGAACAAAGAATCAATTCGCCTTATCTATAGTTCTTTTCCTTCATGAAGAAAATGTCAGTTCAGTCCCGGCTTAGAAAACTACTTATCATATCACCTTGCCCCTACCAAGTGAGCGTACCTCTAGATAACGGAGCACGATTCTAAAAGTCACTTCCGACTTTGGCACACATTTTTCTTAAAGTTAAGCACCCAGATTTTTAGAGCACTTAAGTGGTTCTAGCATATTAAACATAATAAGAAAAATTCAGTCTAATTATTTTTTAGACGAAGGCTCTCCGTGAAAGATGCTGAAAGCCTCCAGAGCCTTTAAAACACAGGTTGATACATTTCCTCTACTTCATAATAACCAAAAATTTCACCTTCCTTTGTAAAAATGCCCTTCCATATTACAAATAAGTCTTCACTCCCCACCATTTGAAATCTAACAGAGTCTAAGTGCCCAATATAACAGTTATACTTTCATCCAACTCTAAGGTAACTATCCCGGTTTAGCTGAATCTTTCAGTTGTTTAAGGGCGTATCATTAGCAATCCTTCCATAAAGATACTTCTTTAAAAAATCTGTTTGCAAACAGATTCAGTCACAGCCATACCACAAAGTTGCTCACTTTAAAAGCTAAGCATCACTGCCTTCTAAGTCATCTGAAACTCACTTTGAAGGAAATGTCAAACCATTAAAAAATTTGCTTGTCAGTTTCTGCTTTTCCTGGCCATTGCTTCTAGAGCCCTCTCTTTTTAGCTTCAAAATTTGCATGGCGCTTTTCTGACATTGCTCCAAGAATCAGCTTTAATCAAGCACTGCCGGAGGTTTGCTTGAGCAAGATGGCCTTCAGGCTTATTTATATTTTCACCGTAACAGTCTGTATTTTTGAAGAGGTACTGAAATCCTACACACGTGTTGGGGTTCACTTAGCTGCTTAGCACTTATCAGTCTTGGGTACAGTGCTGCTAGCATCTTGCTTCCGTTCTTCCCTCCCCCCCACCAAGACTGACTAAGCGACGATTTCGAAGTGCTCCGAGTTTTCAGAGTCCTTCGGGGTTTTACTGGCTTCAGACATGTAATCGAAACCTCCCCGTTTGACCTCCCATCCGCATTCCCGGAGGCAGGCAGGGCCAGGTGATGAATGACCCGAGGCAGCAAAAGGCCCTCGGCGAGCGGGACGCGGCGGCCGCACGAGTCTGCAAAGAAACGCCCGCGCTGGCGCGGTGGCCGCGGTGTGGGGGGGCCGTCAACGGGCTCGGGGGTCGCCAAGGGGGCTCTTCGCGTCGTGGAAAGTGGAAAACCCAACAAAACATAGTGCCCTAAGCTCCTAAACTGGCTGTTTTTAAAAACACTTTCACGTATTCCTGGCTTTTGTTTTCGATAAATCTGCAAGGCCTCCGCGCTCAGCGCGTGGGCTGCCGGCGCCGCTGCCGAGTCTGGCTCTTTCTTTACGTGACGGCAGCTGGGGGAGGCAGCAAGGGGCGGGGCGCGGTAGCCAGCGCCGCGGGACCCACAGTCTGCTCTCGGGGTTTCCCCAAACAACGCGAGATTTGATTGCGGGAAAAGCGGAACCCCGCGGCGGGTGTGTGCGCATGCGTATGCGGATCCTTTCAGCGCGCTAATTTCAAAACTCTCTTCCGGCCGCTGGTCCGTCCAATTTGGCCTCCGAGAATGATCCGTCTCGTTGATCCGATGGATGCAAATGCACGGCACTACATTCTTCGAGATGTTACCGCCCCAACCCCACGTGCCTGTATGGTCGTCCCTTCTTTTCTGTAAACTCTCGGAGAGGAGGAGGGTTCAGCGAGTCCAGCAGCGCAGGGGTGGGCGTGGAGAGCCCATCACGGTTTTTCAATAAGAGCGATGAATTTTAAATTTTCTTCCTGGAGACCAAGAGATCGCTGTGCCTGTGAGTGTGACCTAGGGTAATGCAGTGGGAAGAAGATGGGCAACTTGAGAAATAAATGAAGGGAGGAACCACACTACACACCAGGGAGGTGGGACTGGGAAGACATCCTTTAGCAGTAAAGGAAGTTTTTCTTAAAATAATGTGAACCTGTGCATGTTTATAAACAAAAAGGCCACACATTTAGGCTCTGACGTGTGACAGTCAGGAAGGTGACGACTGGGAAGGCCCTGAGAGTGGAACCAAGAACATTCCAAAAGCCATCGTCCCACGCAAGGAAGGAGGTTGGGATTAGGAAGAGCAATTAAAGTAATAGGAGTATGGGAACTCTCTTGAGAGAACTAATTGACCTCTTTCTCTCTCAGGATGTATGGACACCTATACAAGCATTGGATTTTGTCCTGCAGCATCTTCAAGGTACCACCTCACACCTCGAGTGTCCTCTTCCAAGGACATTTGATTCCCTGATTCCTCCTACCTCCCACCAAGCCCATTCCTCTGCCACAATGAAAGGTGCATTTCATGTAGTAAAATGGTGAATTTAGCTGAGTTATTTAGATGTACCGGTGGTGCATTACAAAAGGCAAATGGTACATTACAAAAAAGTGTCTTTTGTCCTTCTCACTAGGTGTTACAGTCCATATTGGTAATGGTAGCAATATTATGCAGCTTAGTCTGTATAGTTTGATTCTTTGTGTATTTTCTGCAGTAAAAGCAGAGGAATGCTGCTGGAGAACCTAGTGTTACTACACCAGCAGAGTTGAGCAGTAGCATTCATCTGTAAGAAGTAAATATGGGAAGTGATAGCCTTGAAACTAGCAGTGATGGAGAATGATCCAGGTATTAATATGTAGCGTGGAAGTACTTCAGGGAAGATCCAAACTTGTAGACCCCTTTCAAGAAATTCTCCCTGGAGCTCTTCATTTGAGCAACCTCAAGTATCCTACAGCAGGGTTATAGGTGTGGCATTCATGGGAAATGTTGCAGGGAAAATCTGTGGATGCAATGGACTAGGACTTCTGGGTTGAAGCCTGAGTGTCTTGTTTTTCGTCAGACCATCCAGCTATAAGAAGCACGACATTTCAGCAGGGTGTCACAGGAAGTGAGTGGAATTGGGAATCGGACCTGGGGTTTGATTCTTGGGTCTGTCAGTCACTCTTTCTAACCTTTCTATGCCTCATTTTCCGTATTTGTAAAATAAGGATAATAGAGTCTACCTCCCAGGATGGTCGCGAAACGGAAGCGAGGTACTAGCGTAGAACTTGACATATAGAATATAACCAACAGATCAGTTTCTTCCTTGAGCCGACTGCCACATTTACGCTTGCCCTCTACCCATCAAATTGTGGAGGCTTTCCGGAGCATAGGTCCAGCTGTCCTTAAGAGAGTCTTAAGGCAGATTCTTGACTGCTTGTACCTTAGAATCACCTGGGGAGCTTTAAAAAATATCCTAAAGCTGGGCCTCTTTTGTGGTTTAGGGGTTAAGTCTCAGCACTATCACCGCAATGGGCCACTGTGATGACCTGAGCTCGATCCCCAGGCGGGGAGCTAACCTCTCATGGCGCAGCAGACCTCCTGTCTTGCCTGTTGCTCCTTTAGCAGTGTATTTCAGTTAATCCACCTGTTCTGCTCCACACTTTGTCTCTGGTGACTCCTCTCCTATCCTGTACGTCTGGCCTTCACCCCAGTTCTTCTACTCAAAATAAATAAAATAAAGTCTTACAATAAAGGAATAATTCTTTAAAAAAAATCCTAAAGCCTAGGCTCCACCCTAGACCAATTAAATCAGAATCCCTGCAGGTGAGACCACAGCATCAAAAATTTTTAGAGCTCTTCGTTTTGCCTCTAAGGATGACAACAACTGCCTTGAGAGTCTGGAAGGAGAAAAGAAATTAGACCTGTGGAGTAAGATCACTGATCTAGATAGCTATCTATTTGAAAAGTTTCTGGAAGAATAAAGTCTAGAACTTAAGATGAGCAAGGACTAGAGTCTTGTGAGCAATAATCAGGAGAGAGGCCACTGTGTTGAGAATGTGATAAACATCTTGATTTGGGAAATGTCCAGGGTGAGGTCATTAATATGTCTCAGGAGTATATAGGCATTGCTGTGGGAAGGGAGGGCCTTGTGCCTCCAAGCTGGTCCTTTGACCATAAGCAACAGAGGTGATGGTGTTTTTATTGCTTTACCACATAGTGAACCTTGGGGCATCAGCAGGGCTGATGGCAGTGGTGCGGTAGAACGAACACTTGTGATGATGTACCCTGCTTCATAGGCTGGCATTGCTGAAGTGTGGGCTTGTGGTGCTCCACAGTGGGTGAGTGCTGGTACAAGTGTATGGACCACAGGCCTTTGATAATGAAACCTCTTCCCATAGGCTATTGGGCTCAATGTGGCTGCTCTGACTATACAGGTAGTTTTGTTATACAGGTATAAATAGGTAAGAAATAGGTAAGAAATCAGGTTCAAGCCTGATTGTGTAGCCTTTCAGGGATTGAGTCAATTGGGATAGGAGAAATGCATGTCATAGTCAAGAATTTGAGCTTCGGGCCTCCCCGGTGGCGCAGCGGTTAAGCGCTGCGCTGTGGAGCTGTCGGCAGCGGCAACGCGAGTTCGATGCCCGGCTGGGGAGAATCCCACATGGCGCGGCAGACCTCTCCTGCCTCGCCTGCTGCTCCCCTCAGCAGTGTATTTCTGATCTGCCTGTGCTGCTCCCCACTCTGTCTCTGGTGAACCCTCTCGCCGCCCCACGCCTCTGGCCTGTACCCCAGCTTGTATGTATAAAAATAAAAAAAAAATAATAAAAATCTTTAAAAAAAAAAAAGAATTTGAGCTTCTAGGAGAGAAAGTACTTTCTAGTAGGACAACTGTGGTCTAGAAGTTGAAACTACTGTCCCACTTCAGTCATTGGAGCCCAAGATCCAGGGGTAGCAGTCCTGGCCACACAAGGTAACCTGTCTTTCAGGGAGTCTGTTTTATTGACAAACACATTCATTTGTGAAGCTCCTAGCAAGAGCATGGGTGAGACACCCTTCACAAGGTAAGGAGACAAGGGATTCAGAGACTATGCAGGGGTCAGCAATGAGAGGAATTAGTAAAATTTTAAATAAATGGCCACACACACAAAGATGTCAATAATTTCCCCAACCAATTAGTAACCCCCCTCTTACCCCTTCCCTGTTGTAAAATTTGCCAGTTTGTTAGAGTGCTTCTACACTTGCAAGGGAATACCTCTCCATCCAGTGCCCACAGTGGACTTAAGCTGAGTCAGACTCTGCCTACTAAATATTTAGTTCAGATCATTGAGACATTGTGTTGTACCCCCCCGCCCCAGTTCTATTGAAATTATTGTCAAAATTATATATATTTAAGGGCCTCCTTGGTGGCGCATGGGTTAGGCGCAGCACCATGAAGCTGTCTGGAGCCACTGCAGCACGAGTTCAATACCCAGTCAGGGAGCTTCCCACATGGTGCAGCAGACCTCCTACCTTGCCTTTTCTTCTCCTCAGCGGTGTGTTTCAGTTGATCTGCCTGTTCTGTTCCCCACTCTATCTCTGGTGAATCCTCTCACCAATCTGCAACTCTGGCCTGGACCCCAGCTTGTATGCATAAATAAATAAATCTTTTAAAAAATTATATATATTTAAGATACACAATATACAATGTGACTGTGGCACTATTTTTAACAGGTAAGCTATGGAGACAACCTAAGAGCCCAAAGGCAGATGAGTGAATCAGGAAGATGTGCTACATATACATAATGGAATACTACTCAGCCATGAAAAAGATGAACTCTTAACTTTTCCAACAACATGGACAAAACTGGAGGGGATGATGCTAAGTGAAATAAGTGAAAGGAGAAAGACAAATACAGGGTGGTGTCATTTATATGTGGAATATAGAGAAGCAAAACAAAGGGCTAGATAAAACCAAACCAACAACAAATCCTAGAAATCCGACTGTAGAGCTGAGACTACCTGAGGTGGAGGAGAAGGATGGAGAGCAAAATGGACTCTGGTGGAGGACTATGGGTGCCATGGTGGTGGGTATGGTGTGGTGTCATACACCTGAAGGGGTGATCCTATACTCCTCAATCATATGCAGTGTTAAAGACCATTGTTACCTCATTAAAAGGAAAAAAATACACACACACACACATACACACACACACACATATACATACAATGTGATCTTTTGATATACATATACATTGTGAAATGTACCAAACCAATGAACTTAAATATCTCATGTTACCATTTTGTGTGTGTGTGTTGAAGACACTTGAAATCCCTCTTAGCAAATTTCTAGTATACAATACAGTATTACTAGCTCTATGTTGTAGATCAAGTCTTCAGAATTTACTCATTTTATAACAGGATTTGTACTCTTTGACTGATATCTCCCTGTTTCTCCTGCCCCTCCTGCCCCTGAGAACCATCATTCAACTCACTGTTACTATGAATTTGGCTTAGAGTCTGTATGTGAGACCATGTATTTTTCTGTGGCTGTCTTTTTTTCATCTAATTTCCTCCATGTTTATCCATGTTGTGACAAATGATGGAATTCCCTTCTTTTTAAGGGCTGAATAATATTCCCACTATGGCTGAATCCCTTTTTTAAAAAAATATTTATTTATTTATGCATGCAAGAACTGGGGTATAGGCCAGAGGTGTAGGGTGGTGAGAGGATTCACCAGAGAGAGAGTGGAGAGCAGAACAGGCAGATCCGTTGAAGTACACTGCTGAGGGGAGCAGCAGGCAAAGCAGGAGAGTTCTGCTGCTCCATGTGGGAAGCTCCCTGGCCGGATATCGAACTCGTGCTGCAGTGGCTGCTGATAGTTTCATAGTGCTGAGACTTAACCCGTTGTGCCACCAGGGAGACCCCTAAATCCCATTTTCTTTATCCATTCATCTATGAATGAATACTTAGATTGTTTCCATTTCTTGGCTACATGAATGATACTGCAATGAAAGTGGTAGTTCAGATACGTTTTTGAGATGATGATTTCAATACCTTTGGCTGTGTACCCTGAAGTGGGATTGTTGTATCATAGGGCAGTTCTATTTTTAATAAGACTGGATCATTTACATAGGAGGATTGAATTTGTAAGGTCATGTAAACTTCAGAGGAGAGGCTGCCTTGGGGCCAGCCATACAGTGTAGGGCAGAACAAGCTGACCTCTACGGAGAAGCTGGTGAGTGCAGCTCATGAAGAGACAGCATCAGAGACTCAGCCTCAGAAAGAGCTGAAGTCAGGGGCTGTCTGGACTCTGACAGCAGGTGCTCCATTTCAGTCCCATCGCAGGTCTAGCCACCACTTCCTGTTTTGAGTTCCCTGCAGCTCTGAGTCTTTATAGTAAACCACTTATATCTAAGTCACTCTGTCCCCTGGGCAACGCTGTCACGTGCCCCCCTTCTTGCTGTTCTTGGCCTAATGAAACCACACACCTTCCGTGTCAGGAACACTCTCACATGTAGCAGAGCAGTCATTTAACTCACTACAGCTCAGATATGCCAGGAAAGAGTAGGTCTCTATTATTTAGAGTTTTCATCTGTGGATTCATTTCTCTATTGCTGCGTAACAGAACAGCCCCACACTTAGCAACTCAAAGAATTATGAACGTGACCTCATAGTTTCTGAGAGTCAGGAATCTGGGAGAAGCTGGGCTGCTGGGCCCTTTTGACTTGGGGTCATGTAGATGTTGGCCACGACGCAGTCACGCAACGAGGGTGGGGGATCTGCTGCCGAGCTGGTTGGTGACAGGCCAGTTTATCGCCCGTTGGCCCCTTCACAAGACGACCTGAGTGTCCTTATGACCCAGTGGTTTGCTCCTCTCAGAATGAGTCATCCGGGAGGGAGAGAGCTAGGCAGAAGCTATCTTTATTGTGATCTAGCCCGCGAAGTTACATAGAGTCAGTTTTGCCACTTTCTGTTCATTCTCACAAGTTACTGTGTGACCCACATTCAAGGGGCGGAGTTATGGGTGTCATGGTTTGAAGGGAGGCAACACGAAGAGTTTGTGGGCATATCTAAACATCCGACCTGTTAGGTCACAGAAAACAAGCCAGTGAACCTACTGAAATGGTCATCCAGTTTCCAATGGAGTTCAATTTCATTGCTTCAATGGTTCCTTTAAATAGTTTCTGGACCTAGGGTCTGCCTTGGTGGGTTTCCAGTGTGATGCCCCTCAGCCTGGCCCCTACCTGCCCTGCTGAAGCCTGCAGCTGGTGCATTCACCCGTTCAGGTCTCCCAGGGGGTACCGACCCTGCCCCCACCCTCCTGATCCAGCTGCCTGCTCTGGCTGTGGCAGCCCACAGTGTGCGTGTGCTGGTGGGGGCTTGCCACTGACAGCCAGGGCGGTGCAGACGGGGAGGGAGGAGAGACCTGGGCAATGGCCCTTAAAGGGCAGTCAGGCAGAGATGCCTTCTTGGAGCACTCGTCTCGATGTGGGGTGATTTCTTGGGGCAGGCAGGATAAGGGTCCCCCAAAGGTGCCCATGACCTACTCCCTGGAATCTGTGAATACAGCATCATTAAATTTGGCCTTAGGAGGGGAGGTTACCCTGGACTATCTGATTGGGTCCTTAAGAGAACTTTCTAAGTCTCAGGTTAAAATCAGAGGGAGATGTGATCGGGGAAGAATGGACAGAGATTTGCAAAGTGGTTGGTTTTTTGTTTTGTTTTTTAAAGATTTATTTATTTGTGCATACAAGCTGGGGTACAGGCCAGAGGCTTGGGGCAGCGAGAGGGTTCACCAGAGACAGAGTGGGGGAGCAGAACAGGCAGATCGATGGAAATACACTGCTGAGGGGAGCAGCGGGCGAGGCAGGAGCGGTCTGCTGCGCCATGTGGGAATCTCCCCGGCCAGGCGTCAAACTCGTGTCGCTGCTGCCAACAGCTCCACAGTGCAGTGCTTAACCGCTGTGCCACCAGGGAGGCCCGTAAAGTGGTTGGTTTTAAGGATAGTCAGGGGACTGCATGGGAGCCAAGGACTGTGTAGGATGCTGGAAGAGCAAGGAAATAGATTCTCCCCTCTAGCCTCTGAAAATAGAGCGCTACAATAGCGTAACAGCCCAATATTATATGCTTTGCAATTGATTACAGATTTGACTCTTGACAGCTTGCTTACCTTTCAAGCAACAGACCTTTGTACTTCTTAACACTGACTTTTTGATGAGCCCAGACTAATTCTCTTGTAGAATATTCTACATTCTCATTTTGGCTAATTGCTTCCTTGTGATGTCATTTCACTGGATGATTTGAATGCCCAGTGTGGTCTTTGGCTGAATCAGTTATTTTGTCAGGGGCTACAAAAATGGTGTTCTAACTATTATTTCTGTGTTTATCAGTTGGTATTCTGTAAAGTAGAGCTTTCTTTTCAGAAAGCTTTTTTTAATATAAAGATTTATTTTTATTTATGCACACAAGAACTGGGGTCTAGGCCAGAGGTGGCGGGGGGACGGGTGAGAGGATTCACCAGAGCCACAGCGGGGAGCAGAAAGGTAGGTCTACTGAAATACACTGTTTTGTTTTTTTTTTTAAAGATTTATTTATTTATACATACAAGCTGGGGTACAGGCCAGAGGTTGGGGGGGGGAGAGGGTTCACCAGAGACAGAGAGGGGAGCAGAACAGGCAGATGGATGGAAATACACTGCTGAGGTGAGCAGTGGGCTAGGCAGGAGAGGTCTGCCACGCCATGTGGGAATTTCCCCATCCGGGCATCGAACTCGCGTCGCTGCTGCCGACAGCTCCACAGCACAGCACTTAACCGCTGTGCCACCAGGGAGGCACTGAAATACACTGTTGAGGGGAGCAGCAGGTGAGGCAGGACAGGTCTGCTGCACCATGTGGGAATCTCCCTGGCCAGGATTGCACTCATGCTGCAGTGGCTGGTGATAGCTTGACAGTGCTGATACTTTAACCCCTGTGTCTTCAGGGAGTACAATCTTTTATGAAAACTCTTAATGAATCTCCAGGGGCCAACTGCATAGTGGCTTGCATTCAGTGTTCTTGGAAAGTTCCTGATTTTTAAAAGAGCCGTTCACTTAATCTCGGTAGCATCCCCAATATTCCTAGTTATCTCTTGGTATGTCTCAGGAGCTTTTTAAATTCAAGTAATGCCCCACTGTAGGGTTTGAGGTAAAGGTGGGTGAGAAGTTTCCATTCTATAATAAAATAGAAGAATAACCACTAGATGGGAATCAAGAACTAGCATGACAGTTCCCAGAAAGATCGGCTTTAGAAAGCATACTTGTGGTTGAAGATCCAGAAACTAGTTTCTACCAAACTGTTTGCAGCCTGAGGGTCCCCCCAGAAAGTTTTTGCTTGCCCCTGACCTAAGTAAGGCCTGCTCCGCATCCTGAGTTCTCTGAGCCAAGCCTTCCACGTGTGGTTGATGACCAGAGAAGGCAAAAATAATACCAACTGCTAACAGCTTTCAAGACATAGCCTGGGTTTCAAGCTAGTGTCTTTCTGCACACTCCTATTTTGGACTTCAGAAGCTGAATATTAATTTTTTCTTTCTTTTCATTCCTTTGATAAATGTGAAGCAGAGTCACATTCCCTTTCCCCTAGGCAAACTGATTCCCCAGGCCAAAGAGAAAAAAAAATCACATTAATCTTTTTCAGAATATTACCCCATCTACACAAGTATTGTGGGGTTTTATTATTTTGGATTGAAGATAATGGTCTCTTTGTCTTTGTCTAAATGACTAAGAATAATTTTGATGATTACAAATTTAATATATTAAAACAAAATGAGTACATTCCATTGCAGGGTTTATAGCCACCGTTAATAATAGTCTGACTTATGAATCCTTGTAAAATTATTATTTTATCTTTAAGCCGTGATGTGTGTGTGTGTGTGTGTGTGTGTGTGTGCGCGCGCGCACGCACGTGCAGTTATCCTTAAAGGAATGAATAATCTGGGCTTTTTTCAAATAATTTAAAGCAAATTTTGTGATTTCTCCTGTGAAAGGGCCACAGTAGTGAATCACATCACATTAACTGGCAAGTTATTTTAGTCTAGTCCATTATTCATGATGCAGAATAGCAGGGTACAGTGTGCCTGCTCTAGATTACATAGTTCTGAATCTAGCTGCCACACTAACTAGCTGTGTGATTTGGAGCACATGGCTTATCCTTTCTAGACCTGAGTTTCTCTCCTGTAAAATGGGAATATTAATAACAGTACCTGTCTCAGGGCTTGATAGGGGGATTTAATGATAGCATGTACCAAATAACTGACATGTGCTAACTATTAGCTGTTTCTGTTCTTGTTATTGACTAAGGAAGAGACTTTGCATTGATTGATACTATAGACTAAGTCAGCAGCCTGCTAGCACACTGAGAATTCCTTCAAACACCTATCCAACTTTTCTGATAAGTAAATTTTCCAAAAGCAGCACGAATTAGAATTCATAGAGTGAATTTCATACAGAGCCTCATATAGAAAAATTAAAATGAAACTGATTCCTTCTCTAAAATAGTAGTAGATAATATCTAGAGCTATGGCTGTTGAACCACGAAGGAGCTTCAATTTCTTGAAATTACAGTCTCCCTCTACCCGCCCCCACCCCCATGCTACCTCTTTCCATACAGAGTTTACTTTTCTGCATATTACAGTTCAGCATTCCTCCTCCCAAAAAACAGCATCCAGAATTGCCGTGTTAGGATTCTGAGTTAGAAATAATCTGTTCTATGCCAGTAATGGGAGACAAAGATATAGCTAGTTTAGATTCCTGGTTTGGGCGAGTCCAAATACTATCCAAGGGGTTGACCTTATTAATCAAATTTATTTTAGTAACTCACATCTAAAAACATTAATGTTTTCTCCCACAAAATGGTAAAGCAGTAGCACATTATCCTGAATGTGAACAGTCAGGTGTGATAAGAAAGCATCTCCCATTTAGGTTAGGACTCAGGGGACTGGTTTCACGAAAGTCAGAAGCTCCTACCTGAGGAGACAGTTTCTCGTGGCCTCCCCGTTTTGTGGTGGCCCCACCACCTTCATTCTGTGGAGCCGGCATTGTCATCCAGTTGCAGCTAAACAGGTTTTTAAGGAAAGGTACATCGGAGGATGCCGCAGCGTCCATACTAATCCTAGAATCCTTTCAAGGTTTAGGGGCAACAATTCAGTGAGGAAAGGGCCCACTGGCTAATTTTGGCTCTGAAAATGCTAACTGAAAGCCCTCCTCAGCCATTCAGCCCTTCCCCTCATCCTTTCTTTAGTCTGCAGGGTCCCATGGTGACCAGCTCTGAAAGAAATCATCCCCTTCAGCAGTTACCTAGCACCATGGCAACAGGGACGTCAGCAAAGCAAGACAGACCCACACAAAACAGCTCCTGCCAGGCTCCTTCCCTGCCTCTCTAATCCCACCCTGCCTGAGGCCTAGGGGTGGGTGGGGCTGGAGACTTCCAGACAGCACACTCAAGAAATCCTACGTGTTTCTGGGGTTTTGTCCAGGAACATAGGCATATGGGTATATACTAGCTGATGCCAATACCATCCCCCAAAATTTTCTTTTAGAGGGGAAAGGGGAGAGCTGGTGGGTTGTGAATTAGGCAGGGAGGTAGGCATGGGATGGTTTTTTTGTGTTTAATGATACAAATTTGTATTATAAAGTAAAAGTGAGTTGATAGTAGGGGAAGTGGGAGCCCTAAATATATAACCAAATTTATATTAGACACAAGACCTCAGGGAAATATTTGAAAATATTTGTATTTACCTGAGAGTGGAATAGACACATGGATTTAATAAGCCCTGAAGGGGGTGTAATGCTGTCCGTGGTGCTGAACACTGTATCGGCCCAGATGTGCCAAGGGGGCTGCGGATGGAGGTGAAGGAGTACCTTGACATGTTAGGTACTGATGATAAGAAAGAAAGAAAAAGGGGCCGTGGGGAGAAAGCATCATTTCCTTCTCTACCAGACAACTCAGGATAAAATGTTCAGATGAAAAAGGAAGTGGAGAAGGCTAGAGGTTTGGATGGTTGGATCTTCCCCTTTTCATATGGAGATTCTCAGTCAGAGCCAATCAGGTCAGAGATTTCTGCTGCCTTGGTCCTGAAAGAAAAAGTGGGGGAAGGGAGAGAGAAGAGGGCCACATTCTCCCTAGAGCCACATGATCCATTTCCCATGTGACACATTCCAGAGCCTTGGAAAGGAGCTCGGGGAGGGGCGCCAAGAGAATGGGGCTGGGGGCGGGAAGATGGTTTAACAGTCAACTCTGCTCCGCGTCATCTTGTCTTCCTACCAGGAAGAAGGCTATGAGCGAGGGGAAGGCAGATGACAGATATGAATGTGTTCCCTAGCTGTCCTGGTGGTTTATGGCATTCGCCAAACTCCCGTGCAGGGGCTATTCCTGACCAAGAAGATCCAAGGAGACCGTCTCTGAGATCAAATCCTGATGAAGGTATGTGCTAGAGATCCCTCCGTATTGGGGCTGGAATTTGGCTCAGAAGACATAATACCTTCCTTTTTTTCCAGGCGATTTGGAGATTTTTTTGTTTTGGCTTAGATGCTGGTTAGGGGGTTTAGATTTGTTACAGATCCAGAAAAGATGCCTAGGTAGTTTTGAAAAATGAATAATTCATCAAAGTAAGTATCTGTTGGGGAAAAAATGAAATGAAAATTGTATATAGTGGTAGTTAATAAAACAAAGCACTTGCTGATGAAAAGGATATCTATTTTTATCCATTGATTCCTGGAAACAGGAAAAAGTATTACTGAAACCAAGTATATTTCATTGTCTTAAATCATTGTCAGTTAAATCCTCTTTCATCCCATGTTAGCTCTTATTCTGTACCCATGTTCCCAGAGGTTATTGGCAGTGGTTTAGGAGCCTGAGTGGGCAGGCTTGCTGTTTCTTTGTGTTATGCCAGCGTCTTCCTTCTGATCTGATCTTCCCGGCACCAGGAGAGCTTGTGATTGCTTCCAGGTCTGGTTTAAGACAGTAGACCACCACCAAATTCCAAATTGTATAAGCTAGCTAGCAAAAGATCCCTAGGAAGTTTTCAAAGGAATCTACTGAAGTCACAGGCTGAAACAATCTACTGGGCACTTAAATCTCGTTATCTTTGATCTTTTTCTAGCCAACACAAAAAGGAAAGCTGGCAAAATGAAATTTTATTTTGTCTTTATTTAACAAATACTTTTCAAGTTCTTACAATGTGCAAGGTAACATTCTAAGCACACGCAAAAAAAATCAGTCATTTGATCCGTATATTAACTCGGGGAGGTGGTATTATTACCCGTATTTTAGAAATGAAAAAACTAAAGCATGGTGAAGTTAAGGAACTTTCCCAAGGTCACACAGCCAGTAAATATTACAGATTTGGACCTAGGAAACTCGACCCCGGAGTCCACGATCTTAACCACTGAATGACACTGCTTCTCTGCTTGTGTTATTTTAAATGATGTCAACGATTGATCTGGTTGCAAATTTTGTTCAGCTTGCCCAGGTAAAGCAGATCCCCATAAAATCTTTATTTAATGTTGAATTATACTAATAGTCACATTCTGAACCTCCCCACAACAAACCCAAAAAGTAATTGCCTGTTCCTCTCTTCCCTTTGAGCCATATAGATACCTGGTAGTAAAACACTGCGTTTCTATGGTGACCAAATGATGTCTAAAGGAAAAAAAAAGAAATCTAGAATTACATCATGGTGGATTTTTTTTTTTTAACCGGACCTGGAGACATTCTTCCATCCTTAGAACCTAGTAACCAGGCCAGCCTGACCATATTGTCTTAGAAGCACTTATCTGGTCTTCAAAATAAAATAAGAGAGATGAAAAACTTCTAAAATTATGAATATAGATTATGCTATCAAACGTACTCGTTTTATTATTTGAAAATAATAGTATGTTTTAAAGTGAGGGAATAGAGCTCTCTCTTTACAAATTATTTTAGGTTTTTGAGGGAAAGAGAAGAAGTTTTTTTTTTTTAACTTCTGGAAATTTCTGAACTATAAGGCTTTCCTTTTGGTCTGTATAGTTTCCCTCTGGCTCTTGCCAATAAAATAATATTGACCTCATTCTTATATGCTGTGGAAAAACTAAGATATGTTACTAAGATACAAAAGGGAAGAAAAGAGACAGGAATCAAAAATTGGTGAAATTCTTGACTAAATAAGGTGTCTCCCTTCAGGGTTTCACTGAAGTTTGCTTTGAAGAGTAATTGTGTTCTCTCAATAGTGAGCTTTAGTCCTTTAGCTTAATCCCTTGGTCCTGCTGTAATCTATGTTTACCTGGGACAATAATGCTTTCCCCTTATTATAATATTGTACACTATTCAGACTATTCAGCTAAAGGGGGAGTCTTGAGAGAAGGGACCAATATCCTTCCATCTCTGGATTTCAAGCACTCAGCACCAGGCCTGGTTTAGGGTAAGCTCTTAGTATGCATTGTGAGCAGAGAAGGGAAAGTGTCCAGTCTCTGACAGTACCCTGCTAGAGCCAACGGGGGGTCCTTGCCTAGTTTGTATGTGTTTATAGTGAAGAGATAACTAGTTGGAGTCAAAGTGATTCCTGAAGTTTCTGTTTGCTAATCAGGCTCACCCTGAAGCAGTAGCAAACTAGAGCTCAAGAAGTATCCATCCACTCTTGCCTGGGGGTTACCAACTCCCTGGATGTTGTGATTTATATTTAGAAAGAAGTTCTCCTGATATTTATATTTATTGCTAATAGTCTTATTTTCCTCGGCTGTTTTGCTTGGCCCCCCCATATGGAAACAGTTCCCCTTGGGTTGAGAGTGGATGTCTGGAGGAGGTCACTTCCTGCCCCAGCAGTCCTCTGCCAATCAACTGGGAATTTTGGATGCCAGAATGAGGTGCCAAGTTCCCGGGACCATGGGACACCCCCTTGGAGATCTCTGTGATCTTCCATGTCAGAGTAGGTTGGAGCCAGAATTTCCCAAACCATGACGGTTAGGGCGCGGGTGTGAAAGATTATCTCAGGGCATCTTGGAAGCTTGCTGGAGATTTGAATTGAAGTTAGCAGGCTAACGGGGCTTAAAATACCCATCCCGCCTGATAGTGTACACAAATATAACCTGGACTATTATTTTTTCCACCGAATCAAGTCATTAAGGAGAGAAACAATGAGGTTTGTGGGGAAGGTAGGTGCTTCAATCCCACCCTCTCATCCTCCTTACCTACACTGTTACCTACTGAGCGAGTTAGACAAAAGCAACAGCCCCCCCGGGAGGCACAGGCCGGCTTCTCGGCTCTAAGCCCCTAGGAGCCTTCAATCTGGAGACCTAACGGGGCCTCCTACTCACTCCTCACCTCAAAGGGGGCAATCGACTCAACCTGAACTGAAAAAGCTAGAACAGAGAGCAAGTGGAGAGATTCCCCTTGATCTGAGGCCTTGTCAAGTGTTCTTTGAATTTGGAGACTGGGAATGAAAGAGGAAAGAAGGAGCGAGACAAGGAGCGTGGGTGGAGGATATGAGAGAGCAGCCGTGGGTCCTGCCTCTGCTGGTGAACCCAGCCAGATGTGTCAGGCCCTGCCGGAGAGCGATCATCAGCCCTTACCCAGGGTGTCTGTGGGAGGGAGAAACAGAGAGGCCAGGAGTGTGGAGGAAGTCTCTCCCTCCGGGAGCCCAGGCAAAAGATGGGGTGTGATGGGGGTGGCCTGTTCAAGAGGATTGTTTAAAAAGCCAAAAGCTTGAATCTAGTGACTGGTTTGTCGAGTCATTTACCCTCGGCTTACCTTTGAAAGCTGTCATTTCCTGGGCCTCATTCAGCTTGCTCTCCGAAATCCGGGGCATCTGTCATGTCCAGCACTCATGGCCGCTCTTGGATGTGTATTGGGTGTGTTATTGGGTGTGTTGCTGATCGGGAAACTGAAGTTCAGAGACTTTAACTTCCTTGCCCTAAGACATACACACCAATAGAGCCAGGACTTGAATCCAGGGCTTTTTAATTCTGTGCACTGTAACATTCTTCCCTCTGCAGTCTTTAAAAAACAAACAAAAAAACCCTCCCCAAACAAAAAATACACCTGTATGGTTTGGGCATTAGATTAACACAGTTCTTGAAAATTTGCAAAATATAGCGAAGTATAATGAAAATAAAAATCAGTCCTCTCACTACTTCAAAAGAGGCTTTGTTAAAGGTTTGGTGTATTTCTTCTCAGTCTTTTTCATTGCATATAACGGTAATGAAAGTAAATGTTGGACATTTGCGTTGTTTCAGACACTGTGCTTAGCTCCTTTCTCGTGTCATTTATTCTCACAACGAATCAGTAAGGTAGGGTACTGTCATTATCCAATGTCACTGGTGAAGACACTCAATAAGTACAAAGATGTTAAGAAACTTGCCTGAGTCTACACAGGCAATAAGTGACTTGAAACCCAGGCAAGTTAGCTTTAGAGCAAGGATTCTCAATCTCAGCACCACTGGCATTTTGCAGCAGATAATTTCTTGCTGGGGAAGTCTATCGATTGTAGATCCGTTAGCAGTGTCTCTGGCCTCAACCTACCAGATGTCACCCCTCCCGGCACCCCGCCCCATGACCAAGAATGACTCCAGACAATGCTGGTTGCCCTCTGAGAGGGCACACTCCCTCTGAGCAAGTGTTCTCAACCCTATGCTCCACGGGCCTTTTGTTATTGAAAAGGCAGAGAGTTACTTTGTGCTGCATCTAAAGAAGGAAGCACATGGTGAGATTTGTGTGCAGACTCTGAGACCTTCCTAGAATGTCAGTGGCTTTCTGGGTCATAGGAGATTAGTTACTTCCAAAGCAGTGCTCCTTAGTGGACTTGTGTAAGTGGCTGGTAGAAGCCTGCAGTTGCCCAGTGGGAAGAATAGCTATGCTTCTCTCCTTTATACCTCCCCGCTCATCTCTGTCCCAGGCATACCCAGCCTTCAAGAACTCAGATTTCAGGTATTAGGATAGCAGGGCAGTGCTTAGGAACCAAAGTTTCAAAATGTACTTGTATCCCAAACAAGAATGTCTGATGCAAATAATTGCTTGCTAATAAATAAAGTATTGAAGTTTGCCAGTGACTTATTTTTAAAAGTTAATTAGAATACATTTAAGGCGCCTCCCTGGTGGTGCAAGGGGTTAAGTGTCAGCGCTATGAAGCTATTGGCAGCCACAGCAGCACAAGTTCAATCCCCACCCAGGGAGCTAACCCACATGGCACAGCAGACCTCTCCTGTCTAGCCAGCTGCTCCCCTCAGCAATGTACTTCAGTAGGTCTGCCTGTTCTGCTCCCCACTCTATCTCTGGTGAATCCTCTCACACCCCCATACCTCTGGCCTACACCCCAGCTCTTGTATGCATAAATAAATAAATCTTTTTAAAAAAAATCTTAAAAAAATACATTTAAGGATATTTCCATAATTATTCCTTTTAACATTCCTTTTAAAAATAGCATTTTTTTTTATTGAGGTAGCATTTGTTTACAATACTGTCTGTGACACTAATATATATATTAACTATGTGAAATATATGCAGATACATGTTCAACTGCATTTTCAATGATTTCTGATTACATAAAGTTGTATAATTTTTGTCCATGACAAATACAGTGAATGCAAATTCATATTTAACTTCTACTTTATGACTTGAAGGTTGCTTTCTTGGAAATCCCTGTTGTGGACAGCGGTGCAGATCAAAATTGACCCAGTGTTGATGTAAATTCAATATGAAACAAAAGATAAATGTTTCTAGAAAACAAGTGTTCTTAGTAACTTCCTATCCAGCGCTTATACTCAGCTCTTAACAAATCCTTCCCTTTCTTTCAAATTGCGGTAAATCATATCTACTATACAGCTCTTTGCTTTGAGGGTAATGAGTTTTGTCTTTGCCTCCTCATATCTCTCCTTTGTAAGTCTCACTGCCTGAGATGTACATGCTGAAACCAGAGCTGGAAGTGAAACTGAACATTTACCTCCAAAACCACGTTTTGCCTCTGCTTCCCCACACCAAGCACACAGCACGGAAACCACAGCCACTGTTCGAGAAGTGTTTGTTGGAATAAACTGAAGGGAGTTTGGTGAGGGGCAAATTCCCCGGCCAAATTGTTTTCTTCGGAATTCCAGTGCCGCCATGCTGGGAAGAGAGGCGTGGCAATTGTAGAGGACAGGCGTGGTGGGCTCCCTTCTGAGAGGTCAGGCGCTAGAATGGTAAGCAACAGAGGTGGCTGGTCCTCCCTGATAACTTTGAAAATTCTTCAGTAAGGGATTGATGACAAATGCAGGATATTGGAGGAGGGCTTGGCTGGCCTGTAGGTAAAATTCATCTTTCTCTGGAGACCCTCCTACTGATCTGGGGTGAAGGGCTCACCATGCAGACCCAGCACCCCACCTCTCCCCCTCCCTCCAAATGCTCTCAGCTTCTGCCAGGTGAAAGTTAAATAAATGTGTGTTGCTCAGCCAGATAACAAGGTCCTCCTGTAAGTTTTAGTTATAGAGCTAAGATGGCCTTAGAGCAACTTGATATTGTCAACTTGGAGGCAGAGATTCAGGGAGACTGATTTGCTTAACATCCTTGCGCTGATAGAAAAATAAGTCTCTTGACTGACTGTTGCGTGTTTGTGATCAGAATTCGAGCCCAGGTCGCCAAGTCCGCTGTCCAACAGGCAAGGGGAAGTGGAAATTACTACACTCGGTGTTTTTGTCTTTCCAATACTCTAGCGCTTGGGCAGTGGGAAGTGATAGAATGGTTGTTATCCATTTTAGTCTTCACACTCAGTTAGATCAGGGATGCTGTGTTGAATGTTTCTATTGCTTTCGTAACCAACGGACACAAAGGCAGTGGCTTAAGATGACCACCATTTATTTTGCCACAGGGCTGGGTTCTCTGCTTAGAGCCTCTCCAGGCTGAAAGTAAGGTGTTGGCACGACTGGCTTCCTCTTTGGAGGCTACGGGGACAGTCCCCCTCCCAAGCTCATTCAGGTGGTTGGCAGACTCCAGTGCCTGTAGCTGTGGGGCTGAGGTCATGTTTCCTTGGTGACTGTGAAGCTCCCACCCCCACCCCCACCCTCACCCCCTGCTTCTCAGAGCCAGGGAGAGCATGTCCCTTCTCATTCATGAGTCTCTGACTTCTGCCTCTTCTCTGCCAGCAGCCACAGAAAGTTGTCTGTTTTAAGGATGCATTAGATTGGGCCCAGCTGGGTAATCCAAACTAATCTTCCTGTTTTGTTCTAGAGCTGCGCGCGCAGAAACTAGCATGTGGCTGATGTAACCGAGTCACAGGCTGCAGGAACTAGGGCGCGGATGTCGGTGCACCGCTCTGCCTGCTACACACTCGTTCCTTTCGGTAATGGCCGGCTCACCCTACCAGGTCACGCGGGGAGTGAGTGACACTTCACTGCCAGTCTCCGTCTTCGTAGATCCTCGGGTTCATGCTCAGAATAAAAGGAATGGACAGTCCCTCTGGCCCTGGCTTCCCCCATGATAGCAGCGACGGGCCGACGGTCTGAGCTGACCGGGGTTCTTGCGCACGGCGGGCCTGCTACTTTGGGGCCCCCTCTGGCAGGGGGGCTCTTCCCACGAGAGGACGCCACACAGCTAGTCACCTTCCTAGCTGTGCCTGTCGCCTACCTGCGGCAGAGTGAGGGAGTGAGGCAGGGGTCCTGGGCCTACCTTTTTAAAAAAGATGTCACGATCAAGGTATTACTTACTTACCGTAACATTCCCTCAGTTTAAGTGTACAATTCAGCGATTTTGGTTAAACTGACAGTTTCTAATTGTTACCGTAATCCAGGTCCAGAACACCATCATCCCAGCAGTCCCGGGGCCATGAGGCCGGCCTGTGCCTGGCTCCCAGGCACGCGTTCTCCCCCTACCAGAACTCAGCTTCCAGAAAACAAAAGCCACGGAACCAGGTCTGCCTCAGGCCCCGATACTGCTCTCCTCTGAGGCCAGGCAGCGCGTGGGGAATGGGTTCTTCTCAGAAAGGGGCAGAAAACTCCCCACCAGGAGCACAGCGCTTATCGATATTGGGGGGACCTCTCGCCTCTACCATGCGGTGGGGTCTCCAAGGGCAGTGGCGGGTGTCCAGTGCCCTGGGGAGTGGGACTGAGTGAGTGAGTCAGCCTCCTCCCCCGCTTTCTGCCTCCTCTTAGAGAAACGCTGCGACGCCCCGAGTGGCGTGGGGCGGGGCGTAAGGAAGCCAGTCTGAGACACAAGAGTGAAAGGATGGCTTCCCGTAGGCACTTCGTCCCTCCAGGCCCCCCCGGCCCCTTTCTCTTTCCCCTGACCTTTATGCAATAGGGTTACTTGACTCCAAAGACGTCTGCATTGTCTCCAGGACAGAAGCCTGTCGCAGGAGCTGTCCTAAGAGTCCAGGAACCCCAAACATTCCGCACAGTCTGGAAGGTGGCTGGGGACCCAGGGCAACTTGGCAACTAGCTTCCCTTGTCACGCCCTCTGTTTGCCCCAGGACGCCTAGAGAGTCTGCAGTAGGTGACCCCGACCTTCTGGCGGCTCTGCTTCTGCTTCCATTGCCCGCGAGAGGGTCTTCCTGCCATGCTCTCTTCTGGCAGCTTGCTCTTTGCCATGGAACTTAGTCCGACTTACTCTCTGTGTCTGTGCCTACTTATTACTCTTCTCTCCACCGCTCCACAATTAGCATATAGTATGATCTGGCATATAGTATATTTATATATTTATGGAGTGATAAGTGAATTCATGAAAATGAGTGAAGGCTCTGAATCGGCATTTCTCCCAACTTATGTATTGAGCTGCACCTGCTATCACTACGTGGATACCTAATTGAAATGGAACTCATTCACTGATTTCCAGCTCCCCAAACTTCTTCTCCTCCCACCCCCATCTGGGACCCTACAACCTGGAGTCATCTCTGTCCCTTACACCATCTCACATCAGCAAATCTTGTTGGTTTTGTTTACAAAATATTTCAGTATCCATCTCCTTTTTTTTCCACCTTTGCCTCTACCACCCTGGCCTAAGGCATCACCATCACTTCCCTCGTGATTGCGCTCACCTCCTAACTGGCCTTCCCTGTCGGTAGTCTCACCACCCACACAGCCGCTGAAGTTGTCTTTTAAAACACAAATCAGGTCATATCGTGTCATTCCTTTACTTAAAACCTGCAATGGGTGTCACTGCAATGAAAAGAACATCCATGCCTTACGGTGACATGTGTGACCTGACCCTGCCTGCCCTTCTGGTTTTGGGAACCATTTTCTTCCTCATTCATAGGCCCCAGCTGCATTACAAGCTCATTCCTACCCCAGACCTTTGTACTTGTGCCTCCTATCTAGAGTGCTACTTTGTTTTTTGTTTTTTTTTTTTAAAGATTTATTTATTTATACATACAAGCTGGGGTATAAGCCAGAGTCATGGGGCGGTGAGAGGGTTCACCAGAGACAGAGTGGGGAGCAGAACAGGCAGATCAGAAATACCCTGCTGAGGGGAGCAGCGGGCGAGGCAGGAGAGGTCTTGCCGCACCATGTGGGATTCTCCCCTGCCGGGCGTCGAACTCGCATTGCGTCGAACTCGCATTGCGCGCTGCCGACAGCTCCACAGCGCAGCGCTCAACCGCTGCGCCACCAGGGAGGCCCTAGAGTGCTACTTTGATTTTCCCACCACTGGCTTCTCGTCACTGGGGTTTGAGCTGCAGGGTCCCTTCTTCAGAGAAGCCTTCTCTGACCACTCCATCTGAAGTAAGCTCGTGCCTGTCAGGGTGCTCTCGGGGCCAAGTAACAGAAAGCCAAGTGGCTGAAGCCCTAAAGGGATGTACTGTTTCTTTCAGAAGGAGTCCAGAGGCGGGTGTGCCAGCTGCACCGCAACGTTAAGGCCCAGGCGGGGAATTGTGGGTCTCCCTTGGCCTCTGAGATACTGTGAATGGGCAGACATCATCACATGGGTCTGTTTACATGAGGTAAGAGGGGAGGGGACAGGAGGCACATAGAGCCCTCCCCACATGCTTCTTTCCTTTATCAAGAAACATTTTCTCACGTGCCTCCCATCTCCCTGCTTGAAGCAGAGGAGGTTGATGTGACCACCTTTAGCTGCAAGGGATGGTGGGAAGTGATTATCTTGCCTTTATAGCCTCTTGAGCAAGAGGAGGAATATTTTTATATATGAGAAGGAAAGAGAAAAGGGCATTTAGAGAAAATTCCAGACATAAGCCTGTGACACCAGGAGTCTCAAATGTTGGGGGTGCAGTGGGGGGAGCTGTGTTTTCACTAGAAGTATGATGCTCTTTCGCAGTTACTCAAAATTATCCAAAAGAAATAATTTAAGCAGAATGAATTCTATATGCTTTTGAGAAAGATAGTCAATCCAGTTACATTGTGTGTGTTAATTTAGGGCACAGGAAAATGTTTTATCTGACTAATATGATTACCCAGGCCCCTACACAAAAGCTGTTCACATTTAACAAAGCTAAATTATGTGAGTACAGTTAGTATTATATAATATGTGATAAACTATGGTTACTAAAATTTGCTTGTCACATGACTTAAAAAGACTTTTATGGGTTAACAGTAGTAAGAGTGTTAATTTTTGAAGCATGTGCTAATGCCAGACACTGAACTAGGTGCTTTATAGATCTACTCAAGGATAACAATGCTTACTGTGTACGTTATTGATACTAGGAAGATTTAGCTGCTTTAGCTCCTGTGCATAAATGATCTATATGCATATATAATCAAATGAGGTAGGAATTAATTACTCTCCTTTTCCAGATAAGAAAACTGGTGCTCAAGAGGGTTAGAGAACTTGTCCTAGACCCCAAAACCAGTTAGGGAGAGACAGAAGTAAGAGTCACTCTTTGGCTGTCTGATGTCAAAGCCACTCTGCAATATCCCTCTCTATATATTTTTCAAGACTTATTTGTGCATATAAGAACTGGGGTGTAGGCCAAAGGTGTGAGGGGTGACAGGAGTCACCAGAGACAGAGTGGGGCGCCGAACAGGCAGATCTACTGAAGTATACTGCTGAGGGGAGCAGTGGCAAGACAGGAGAGGTCTGCTATGCCATGTGGGTTAGTTCTCTGGCTGGGGATTGAACTCATGCCGCAGTGGCTGGTGATAGCTTGATAGCGCTGTATCTTTAACCCCTGTGCCACCAGAGAGGCCCAATATACTATATTGTGAAGTGAAAAATACATGTGTTTCAGCAGAAGATCGTATTCTGGGTGTGGGCTGGTCAGACTCAGCTAATAAAATACAAGACACCAGCTGAATATTGTATGGGCTATTACATGAGACACACTTATGCTAAATAAATGCTATTTATCTGAAATTCACATTTAACTGGACAACCTGGATGGCGCTGGCATCCTCTCTGGGCACATGATGGGAACATGTCTCGCCCTCTCTGGTTTCCCTGTCCACCTCCCTCCCCCCACACATAGGCGTGCTGGTGGCTGCCTGAGCCGTAGGTGCTTCCATAAAACTCCCTACTCAGTGTCCAAAATGGAGCCACAGCGCAGGGCCAGAGAGCAAGACAGTTACTCAGGAAGCTTCTGAAGAGCCTGTGTGGCCTCTTTTGAATTTGTCAGTTCAATTCAGGATCGGTTGCCCTGTAATCCAAGTGTTACTGGTGGTGCGTGCTGGTAAATGTTTGACCATTTGACTACCGCACGACAAAACCCTGATCTGTTGTGTTTATCAGCTTCCCCGGGGTGAATGTGCCTTCCATGTCTGACTCATGAAGCCCACACGATGTCACTGAATCTGGAGTTGGGAGGAGACGTGTACAGCTGGCTCTGGGGGCCTGGCCCCACCCGCCACTGTCCTAGCATCTCTCCCTTTCACATATGCCAAGTCCAGTCGCCTAACCTTGAAAGGTTTACTCGAACATACCTACCACCAGGGATTTTCTAAATGGAAACAAGTAAAATGTTAAAAGATAATTTCTTAGTTGGGATTACACCATTGGCCCAACTGTTCCTCCCTTCAATTCAAACTGAAGTCAGGAGTTCCACCCTCCTGCTGCATTTAAAAGGCTGCCACTAATCATCCGCCATATTGAATTTCCAGTACTGGCATATTCTGTATTCCGAAGAAAGGCTATACCTCCAGATCAACACGTCTGCTGTATTTCTGATGCTAAGCCTCTGTGCGGTGGATGGTGGGAGTGATCTTTCTTGCCCAAATGTTCCCTGTCACATATTTCTGAGCCAGCACATGGAACAGATGTATCTGTGGGTAGGCAAGAGGCTGTGAAAAGAAGACTTGATATTCCTGAGTTTGCGAGATCAAGAAAGACCTATTGCAGGACAGCGAGTTTGACACTGTGCTCAGAGCCAGCCCTTTGTGGCCCCCTGAGCAGGCCGCCCATGTGGCAGTGAAGAGTATGGACTCCGAGGGAGGTGGTCTTGGGTGACTCTTGTTCCTCACATCGCCCATGACTGTGAAGGGGAGCTTGAGATGTTTTCATTTGTGAAACAGGGTAAATGCTATTAGCTAGAAGGGCTGTGCCTCTGCAGTGCTGGTCGTGTCAACTCTTGGTAATATGACGTCATAACCACTGTCCTCACAGTCACTAATTTTACTGCTCGTTAGTCAATAGTCTGCAGATCTGCGTAGTTCCAGCAGGTACTTCCTCCTCTACATGAAATATTCTTTCAACAAAATCGTGTACAAATTTAATATCACACATTATTTTGTATAGGTTGACATTCTATTTTTAAACACATCTCAGAAATAAGACCTTAACAGTGGTGTTCCTGCATTGTGAGACTGTCTGTGAATCTAATTTCAGGAAGGAGAAACATCATTCTTTAGGGTTTTGTTTTTTTGTGATCTTTTTTTTTTTTTTTTTTTAATCTAGAACCTACCCAGCCATCACTATGCTTAGGCAGGAGTAGCCCTGGGCAGAACCGTGAAGAAAATGAGGTTTGTCTTTCGTGTCCCTCTGTTCTTCATGTGGACCTCTCTTTTGCTTCCGATCGTTGATTCATTCATCCAGCCACCAAAGGCTGGTTTTCCAAAAGCAATAGCAAAATCAAGCACAGATACATACGCCAAGGAATTCCCTTGGGGAAGCCCCTGAACCAGTGTACTAGCATGACATTAAAAAGATAGGCTGTTTCTGGGCCTCCCCGGTGGGCGCAGCGGTTGAGCGCTGCGCTGTGGAGCTGTCGGCAGCGGCGACGCGAGTTCGACGCCCCAGCTGGGGAGAATCCCACATGGTGCGGCAGACCTCTCCTGCCTCGCCCGCTGCTCCCCTAAGCAGTGTATTTCTGATCTGCCTGTTCTGCTCCCCGCTCTGTCTCTGGTGAACCCTCTCGCCGCCCCACGCCTCTGGCCTGTGCCCCAGCTTGTATGTATAAATAAATAAATCTTTTAAAAAAAGAAAAAAAAAAAAGATAGGCTGTTTCACTTTGCTCCATTTTCCAGTATTAGACAATTTTTTATGAATGTATCTTTCCATTTCTTTATTCAGTGAAGCTTTGTTAATATCTATATGCCCCAGGGATGTAGAGATAAAGACAGTCTGTCCTCAAGGAACTCATAACCAAATGAGGGAAACAAACATTCAGAATACTCCAGTACAAAGTAAGAAGGTATATTCCCCTCCCCCATCACTGCCCCAGTGCTCCAACCCTTCCCTAGTTCCATCCCGTGACAACCCATCGCCATGCATTTGAAAACATCTCTTAGGGCCTGATAGGTGAGTGATCCCTCTCTTAACGAGCATGCAGACAGAGATCTATTTTAATCGGGGCCTTCACTGCATCCACACCATGGGGTATGTCCGTCTCAGAGACAGGTTGAGCTGAAAAGAAGCAAAGTTTTTCCTCTGGCTCCTAAAACTAACTGCATATGGACGACCCGAACATAATTACTAATGCAGCTGCTCTTGTATTGCAAAACCCTACTTTGAAAATTTATATTTCCAGATTATAACAAGGCAGACTTTTAACATGGCAGACTTTTTTTCTGGGAGCCTCTCTGGGGACACCTGAACGATCTTCACTCTCCCTGCAATGAGAGTTCTGTTTGGTGTAGCAGTTGCCCTGGGCGCTGCTCTTCTCGGGAGTCAGGTTTTCCCCCATCTCCATGGTCACCACTGTTTCTGCTCCCCAAGAATACACAATGGTTTTCTAGCCCTCATGCAATTCTCTCAGTAGAGCCGCACAGAGGCGGAAGCGTGTCTTTCAGTTCTGTCCTTATGGGTTCAGCTCAGTAAATATTTAATAAGGAATTATTAATGTAAAGGACTTCAGAGGAAGCTGTGAGTATGGATAAAGGACACTCTCCTCCCAGGAGCCCGTAGTTGAGGGGGGAGACAGAAACGTGGAGTAATTCTAAAGCAGCGAGTCTTAGTGTTGGTTGCATGTTAGACTCACTGGGGAATTCTAGAACATTCCAGGCTGCGCTCCAGACCAGTGAAGTCTGAAGCCCTGGGGAAGAGACCCAGGCATCGGTATTTTTTGAAAGCTCCCTGGTATTGTGCAGTGTGTTGCTAAGCTAGAGGCAATCCTAAAGGCGAAGAAACTTGGAAAAAGCTGAAGTGAAGGGCTCACAAAGCACTTCAGGAACAGGATCCCACAGCCGTTCTGGAGGGGTTAGTCTCTGTATCCCTGTCTGACCACATTTCATTCAGGCCCCGGATGTGGAAGATGGAACTTGTCATTGGAGCTGCAGGGGACCTTTAGGTCAGTTTGATTGTAGGGTATTTAGAAACTCTCTACTCTGGATGAATGGTCTGCAGGAAATGATGTCTCTGAAGGGAAAAGGGCCCACATTCATCCCATGTTGCTATCTCGGAATTTTTACCCCCCTCCCCTCTCTTCCCAAAGTGGTCCTATTCATCCTCCAACCTCGCCTCTTCTATGAATCTTGTCTTCCCCCACCCCAAGGAAACCTGGGTCCCTTTTTTTCTCTGCCATTTAGCTCCTTGTCTGTATTTGACTTCGGTTTTTTAGAGCCCTAGGGAAAAAAAGTGAATACAAAAAATAAACAAAAACAAACCAAAAAATCCTTCTAGAACTGAGTTATAACGTGGCAGACTGCTCATTTATCTTTGTCTTCCTGGCACCTAGCAGTTTCTTGGTTCATTGACTGAATTAGCAGAGTCGCAGCAATTTGGGGGACAGTCAGGATAGTCATGCCATCAGTAGGGGCCCTAGATGCATCCACCCCCCGCCCCGGCCTCCCTTCAGCCCTCGGGGGCTGGAGAAATGGGCATACATGCTCTTGGCGGAGGTAGCTGGAAAATACCGCAAGGCAGCCTCCAAGCTCACTGGTAGCCGTGAACTTGAGTTTTACCTCAGAGTTTTGCCATGAGAGGAGAGACAGAAGGATGGTGACAGGTTTTAAAGACCGTGTACTGACTACTGAAAAGTGTCTGTGCCACTGACCTTCGTTTTATTAGGCCACGAGCATCTCCCCAAAGGTTAGAACACTCATCTATTTTTGGACATCTGGGTTCCTTCCATACCTTTGCTATTGTGAACAGTGCCGCAATGAATATGCGGGTGCATGTAGCCTTTTGGATTAGTGTTTTTGTGTCCTTTGGTACATATACACAATGGAATACTATTCAGCATTCAAGGAAGATAAACACATGCAATTTGCAGCGACATGGATGGAATTACAGGAGATCATACTCACTGAAATAAGCCAGAAGGAAAGAGAAAAATATTGAATGGTTTCACTTATAACAGGACTATAAGGAAACCAAATAGGAGAAAGATACTTGGGGGGGAGGGGGCGGAGAGGGGGAGGATAAGGGCACAAAATGGAGTAGAAAAGAACACAAGGGACCACGGAGATGGATCACGGGTGAATTGGTGGTGGGCTACCCAAGGGGAATACAAAATGTAAAAGACATAAATAATAAAAATATATTTATATTAAAAAAAAGGCTAGAACACTGCTTTCTGTGTGGAGAAATTGCTATTTTGTTTTAAAATTTGGGAAAAAATGTAAAAAAGTTTTTTGGCCTATAGGTTTTGCTCATATGAAGGTGAAAAGATGATCTCAATTTTGTAAGAATGAGGATCGTGCATCCCAGACTTTGGACAATGCTGACTTTAGATCACGAGTCTTGTTTTCAGACTGTGTATCCTGATTTTTTATATGGAAAAGTATGTTTGCTGTTTTCACGATGAACTTTCCATCAGCCAGACAAGCTTAGAGGTCTCTTGGTGGTCAAAGTGTCTAGTTACCTTTATTCCTCTTGGTGAACTTAAACAGGGCTTCGTCCTTAACGGAACAAAAATTCTTGAAGCTAACATGGAGTTGGCATTTAGTACATTGTCCTGAGCTCCAGATTTTTCTTGAGTGTGGTCTCTTAGTGAGGACAAACTATATGAACACCCCTCTCCGTGCCACAATTTAGTGCAAAAATCCCTCAAGGAAAAATGGGTCATTAAGAACTGCTCTGTGAGCCTCTCTCTCTCTCAAATTTCAGAAATTTTTTCTAAGATTTATTTTCATTTATTTATGCATACAAGAGCTGGGGTGTAGGCCAGAGGTGTGGGGATGTGTGTGTGAGAGGATTCGCCAGAGACAGAGTGGGGAGCAGAACAGGCAGATCGACGGAAATACACTTGCTGAGGGGAGCAGCGGGCGAGGCAGGAGAGGTCTGCTGCACCATGTGGGAAGCTCCCTGGCTGGGGATTGAACGCGTGCTGCCCATAGCTTCATAGTGCTGCGACTAACCCCTTGTGCCACCAGGGAGGCCCTTTCAGAAAGGTTTTTGTGCGAGGTGTGGGCACAGGGCACAGCACGAGGGACACTGGCCTGCTCGGGTTCGTTGCTGGCGGCCGCCCTGGTGCTTGGATCATTGTGAATTCAACTGCTGTGCTCCCTCTTCCTGTTCAGTAGATTCAGGCCCAATTAAATCTTAATAATCCAAATACCACCGAAGTCACCTCAGTTCTAATACAATGGCCCACAATTAAACAAGTCTTTGTACATATTAAAATGTATAATTTATTTTCTTGTGGAACAGTATGCCAAAAACAATTAAAGGCTAAACTTGATAATATTCTTTTGTAGTTAAGGAACACCCTGGTTTAAAAAGTCACTGAGCAATAGTGCCATTTGATTGTTTTTAATCATGGGACTGAAAGAAGTTTCTAGTAATCCTGTTATATTTTGTAGAAGTCAGCTTGCCTGTGCTTTGGCCAACATTTCCTTTTTCGAAACCATAATAACAGAACAGCATGGAACCATATCATGGGTAGGCTGCAAGTGATTCATACATGAACCACGTCACCTGGGGCGGCTGTTTCAGATGTCATTAAATTAGAGCTACTCTGGCTCTAATTTCATCTAGAAGCACAGTGATTGCGCCGGGGGCTTCCATAATGCTTCCGTAATGGCCATTCTGCAGTAAGGACATGGTCCTTTCCAGTAGCCAGCCAGTCTGTAGTCACAGACTCTTGTAAGCTATTTCCACAGCTGACATCTGTGTGTTTCCATCTGCCCAAATTTTCCTCTCTTGCAGCCTCTTACTTGAGTGTTAAGCATTCAGGAACATCCCCCATACTGGCCCAGGATTCCAGCAGCTCTTCAATGGCCACTTTGGAGCTTCCCAACCCTCTGCAATTCCTAATGAGTGAAGGGAGCACGAGACGTTTAGGAGTGGGGGTGCTGTGAGTTCTACGGCCTTGATTCCGGGTCAAGAGAGGGGGAGGAGGGAGAGATCCAGAGCCCCATCAGCAGGAACAGCTCCTAAACTGAAAGAGCAGCGGGCCGGGGCTTTCTCGGGCTAGTAGTCATGGCTTGCTGCCGGTCTCGAGCCCTACTGGCCCACGGTGCCCACCCAGCCCAGCGTCCCGTCAGACTGGATTAGCCTTAGGGGTCGCATCTCTAACACCATTTTAACAGGAGGCTTCCTTCTTCTTCTCTTCCCCAGAACTGAAAGGGAAAAGGTGAATATGGTTTTTGCGCACAGAATGGACGACAGCCAGCCACCGTTGGTCGTCCCCACGCCCCTAGTGCCGCTCCCAAACCACAGCTGCCCGGACGCAGCCACGCCCCTGCCCAGCCGGGACCTGCCGGAACTGTTCGCGCAGCGCGGCTGGGGGGGCAACGCCACAGACCCGCAGCTGGCGCCGAGCCCCGGGGAGGTGGCCGCAGCCAGCATCTTCTTCGGCGCCCTGTGGTTGTTTTCGATCTTTGGCAATTCCCTGGTTTGCCTGGTCATCCACAGGAGCCGGAGGACTCAGTCCACCACCAACTACTTCGTGGTGTCCATGGCGTGCGCGGACCTCCTCCTCAGCGTGGCCAGCACGCCCTTCGCCCTGCTCCAGTTCGCCAGCGGCCGGTGGACGCTCGGCAGCGCCATGTGCAAAGTCGTGCGCTATTTCCAGTATCTCACCCCCGGCGTGCAGATCTACGTGCTCCTGTCCATCTGCATAGACCGCTTCTACACCATCGTCTATCCGCTGAGCTTCAAGGTGTCCAGAGAGAAAGCCAAGAAGATGATCGCCGCCTCGTGGGTCTTCGATGCAGCCTTTGTGACCCCCGTGCTCTTCTTCTACGGCTCCAGCTGGGACCGCCACTGCAACTACTTCCTCCCCGCCTCGTGGGAAGCCACCGCCTACACCATCATCCACTTCTCGGTGGGCTTTGTGATTCCATCTGTCCTCATCATCTTATTTTACCAGAAGGTCGTAAAGTACATCTGGAGAATAGGCACGGACGGCCGAACAGTGAGGAGGACAATGAACATTGTTCCGAGGACAAAAGTGAAAACGATCAAGATGTTCCTCATTTTAAATCTCTTATTTTTGCTCTCCTGGCTGCCTTTTCATGTCGCTCAGCTGTGGCACCCACACGAACGAGACTATAAGAAAAGTTCCCTTGTTTTCACAGCGATCACGTGGATATCCTTTAGTTCTTCAGCCTCTAAACCTACCCTGTATTCCATTTATAACGCGAATTTTAGGAGAGGAATGAAAGAGACTTTTTGCATGTCCTCGATGAAATGTTACCGAAGCAATGCCTATACGATCACAACCAGTTCAAGGATGGCCAAAAAAAACTATGTTGGCATCTCAGAAATCCCTCCCATGGCCAAAAGTATAACCAAAGACTCCATCTACGATTCATTTGACAGAGAAGCCAAGGAAAAAAAGCTTGCTTGGCCCATTAACTCGAATCCACCAAATACTTTTGTTTAATTCCTGGGAATTCTTTCAGTTAATGTTATGTGCCAGAGATTAAAAAGCTTTAACTATGAAAACAGAAGCTATCTATATGTATTTTTCTATTTTAGGCGGGAAAGGTATTATTTTGTAAAGTACATTCATTTACTGATTATACTTTTTATGGGTTTTGTTTATGTTGCTTTTTGTTTTGGGGGAAACCTTGACCTCCTCAGGTCTTTTTACTCTCTTAGTCACATACATAAAAAAGGGACTGCTTTCTCATCTTTCATGTACCTTTTGGTCAAGTAAGCATAAACCACACACACAGTCTTCTATTAATGATTCAAGTATTAATGATTCTATTAATGATTCTTCTTAATAGAAGAATCTTCTATTCTCCTAGTAATGATTCAACTTACTTTTCTTGTTTCCTTCATTCTCCCCCCATGCTGAAATTTTATGACTATGGCCTTATGTTCCGGATGAAATTCCCTGTGTCATACATTTCAGAGACTTGTATTTCTTCTACGGAGCAACATTTAGCAAGGGTTAATAGTATATAGAACTTTATATTACCTTCTAAGTAGCCATCTGGAATTCCAGTCTAGATCTGCTGTGGACATGACTCCATTTGTTGGACTATACTAGAACTTGCTGGGCAGTCTCCTCTGACTGAATTTTAATCAGGACCAGAATTCTTACAGTTGCCTATTTCTTGCTCTCTGTCATCTCCATCTACCTACTTACCTACCTGCCTATCCTCTATCTCTCACTCTTCCTATTTCAACTCCCCTAACCTAAGAAACTGACATACCTTAAAAACTTTGAAGTCAATGTGATGTCTTCCTTGCATCTGTGTCCCATCCAGGCTGTGTCTAGGACACTTCCCTTCTTTGAGTTCTAGCCAAGCCAAAAAGCAGGTGCCTTTGCTAGGCAAGCCCAGAAAACGCCACTGGGAGAGATGACAGATGGCATTTCTCTGTGCTCTGCAATTTAGGCAGGGACTTTGGCCGCCCTATCCCTACACACCGAGATAGCGAGGGCCAGGAACATCTTTTTTCTTCTAGAGACTCAGACATGAGACCATTTCTCCAGCCAGACCCAGCGTCCGCGCCACCTCATCTCTCCCAGGTCACATCATATATCCTGGCCAAGTTCGAATCGTTCTTTGTCTGTGATTTAGTTCCCAAATCTCCATTATTTCAAATATGAGACTAGCACATTAAAAAAAAAGTTTTACAATAGAGAGCTTACAGATAAGACAGCTATGCATTTTCACACCCTAGTTAACAAGAATAGCAAATAGTGACTGCAGTTGTTTGGCAGTTTTACCTGCATTATGTCATTTTATCCTTTCAACAATTCTGTGATGTATTTACTAACATCTCTTTTATAGATGAGGAAGCTGGAGTCAAAGTTCGGGGACTGGTCCAAGTTGGAATGTGACCCAGTTGCTGTTCACACCCTATATCTGTTGTCTTTCCTTGAGCTGGGCCTCAGTGTACCTCCAGGCTGCTGCCTTGGAGGAAGTCCAAGGTGTAAGAGAATCTGGCCGTTCTTAAAAGGAGGGCCTAGATGGAATTCAGTGAGCCGGCCTCACCTTTTCCTAGGCTGTGGATAGTGGGGTTTTTGGGCCTGCGGTTCTGACTTTCTCGATGCAGAAAGAAACCCCTGTGTTCCGACCTTATAGACAACGGAAACAAGACAGAGTGGGTTTGAAATTTAGGGCAGAGGACAACCACAACAAAACATTTCATCTATAAAGCATCTACAGAACCGATGTTATTAGGTTGAGATGTTTCCTTTAATCAACAGACTCAAAAGATAAAAATAGTATCTAATATTTTTCTCTCTCCCCTTCTTTTCCCATTCTTACTTAGCCTATCAGCAAATAGCACTTGAAAATGAAAAAAGGAGCCAGATATTTCTCAGCCCTTGAATTTTGTGACTCAAGCTCGTTAAAAAAAATAGGGAAGACCCCTGCAGTAATTTACTTTTTCCCCTTTTAAATGGAATATTATTTTAGAGCCAGATTATAAAAACTTAAATTCAATGCATTTAAATTTTATACACACTTATTTTCAGGCCTCATTCTCACATTTCGCCCATTCTTTTAGTCTTCATTAAGTCCATCAGTTCCACAAGGCAGCTGCCGAAAAGTCAAGTGTCCTGCTCAGATGTGTTTCCCATGAGCCCTCATCTCAGCTCTACCAGGATGCTCCCAGCTGATTCCCTGGGCCAGCCTGTGCTTCGGAAGTTCTACTCAGGGCTTGTGGGGAGTGAGGTAAATGCCAGATGACATTGGCTATTTTGCCTGTCCTCGTGGGCACAGCCCTTGCTTTGCTGGTACTGCTCAAACTCACTTTGAGGACCCATATGATAATGTGATCTACATAGACATTGGGAGATGATTAACACAACCAAGTTAATTGACACACCTCTTTCCTCTCAGTTATCATGTTTTGAGTTGTGGTGAGAACGCTAAACATCCACTTTCAGCAAATTTCAGGTCTGGAATAGAGTGTTATTACCTGTAGTCAAACTGCTGTGCATTGTTTACTGTACAGTAAGTGACTTAATCAGGAATTTTGTGCCGCTAGCCTCTGTGACTGTCACCTGCGGCCTTGATTGTGTTAACGCAGAAGATGCTTGTGGAGCCTGGCTGTGGGCAGATAAGTGGGCACAGCTGAGCCTGGGGGCCGCGGCGCTGCGGGCAGCCCTGATTGTCTGGAACGCTACGGCCCCCAGAGTGACTGTGGAAGAGGTGAGGCCATGAGAGAACGCCAGAGAGAGCCCAGAGAAGGAGTGAAGATTCGTGGGGGGCTGGG
Source organism: Scalopus aquaticus (assembly GCA_004024925.1). Lineage (NCBI taxonomy): Eukaryota > Metazoa > Chordata > Mammalia > Eulipotyphla > Talpidae > Scalopus > Scalopus aquaticus. Next base: position 74,865 of record PVIJ01004773.1, read on the forward strand.
CTTACCACAACATATGCCCAGAACTTCTACATCTAACACATGAGCCTGTACCCTTCGGAACAGCCAAATGCGTTGAAACAATCTAACCCACACCTGTTGGAGCTTCTTGACTAGAATCAGGTTCAAGGTTATGGAGGGTCTGTTCCTAGGAAGCATATGTAGAAGAAGTAAAGAATCAGAGGCTTTTAGAGCAGAAAGACCCTTCAAACTCTTTTTTTTTTTTAATTTATACATACAAGCTGGGGTGCAGGCCAGAAGCGTGGGGCGGCGAAAGGGTTCACCAGAGACAGAGTGGGGAGCAGAACAGGCAGAGCAGAAGTACACTGCTGAGGGGAGGAGCGGACGAGGCAGGAGAGGTCTGCTTTGCTATGTGGGATTCTCCCCGGCCGGGCGTCGAACTCGCGTCACCGACAGCTCCACAGTGCAGCGCTTAACCGCCACCGGGGAGGCCCAGAACCTTCAAACTCTTAGCCCAAACCCCTCACTGTTCAGAAGAGGAATTAGAGGTCAAATTAGGGTGCATTAAGCTTGCCTTGGACTAAGCAGTTCAACATTGCTTTAATTTCGCACTCTGCTTGCCGTGGCACGATTCGTTTATTGGAGGAAAAAGCTTCCTCACTGTGTGCAGAAGGATTTGAAGGGAATAAACAATTCCCCACTGTTCCGTTAACCTAATTCGTCAGAACAGAGACAACCCTAGCGCGCTGCGAAGCGGCCCAACATAGTTTAATCGGTTTGAAGAGTGACCGCTAGGTGGCGCTGTGGCCTGTCGGCAGAGCCGCCGCCTGCTCGAGATGCCTGTCACACCAGCGAGTTCCGCGAGATCCGGTCTCTTAGCAACGAGCCGGCGAAAAGTGCGGAGCGCCCAGAAGCAGCTGTAGGTTAATCAATCAGTGTGTGCAAAACACAAAGCATCTACACTGGGGGAAATTCCAAAATAATTAATACCCTTTACAGACGTGAAACCGCTAGTCAAAATATTATTTTAAACCTATTTTACAAATAGTATCATTTTCCAAAAAGCCCCATCAGACCACCAAGCTGGCAGTAGTGCACATTACACTCACAAGGGCCTGTCTCTCTTTGCTGCCCCTTTTATTATTTGAAAATTCGTGGGTCTTTGCACAGCACTGTAATCTAGAGTGTCCCTAAAAGTCCTTTGCTTCTTATGCTCCTGCTAAGCAGGCAGTTCCATTTATTTTAGGCCCGGCTCACTGGGCCATTCCCAACTTTCTGCCCAAAGGAACACTGCCTTTCAAAAGCTCTGTGTAATCTTTCTCAGAAGAAGCCTGCTTTAAACTATTGCTCTAACAACTCTCCACCAATCCTAACTGAATTATACCTTTAGGGTTATACAATTCACCTATAATTTGAAGAATGTGTGACCTTAGCGCCACAGGAGTAAGTGCAGGGCAGTGTGGTGACCGCGTATTTGGTTTCAGGATTACCATGCAGGTCTGCAGGCTTGAGAACATAATCTGGTTCAGCAGGCCCGCAATAAGCCAGTCCCAGCTGTTTGTTCACAATAGCTAAAATACGGGAGATTAAAACTCCTTTGGGGCAATCTCAAATCCTCTCTATTCTGCTCCCCCACTGTATCTTCAAAAGAACAGTCTCTTTAAGGAGGCTGTTTCTCTTTAAGTAGAACCCCAAAGGTGCTAGATAAGACCACTACAGCAAAAGAGTAAATGTGAAGAGCTGTGTGGAAGGAAACGGCTGAGGACAGGTTTACACTCCGTCTACACTCATCCAGACTGTGTGATTCCCCAGGCGATGCACTGTGCTTGAATGACTATTTAAAAATTAGGAAAAGTGGACCTCCTTGGTGGCACAACGGATCGAGCACAGCACTGTGAAGCTATCCAGAGCCACTGCAACACGAGTTCGATACCCGGCCAGGGAAATTCCCACATGGCGCAGCAGACCTCTCCTGTCTTGCCCGCTGCTCCCTTCAGCAGTGTTTCAGTTGATCTGCCTGTTCTGCTCCCCACTCTGTCTCTGGTGAATCCTCTCACCACCCCACACTTCTGGTCTACACCCCAGCTTGTATGCATAAATAAATAAATCTTTTTAAAAAATTAGGAAAAGTTAGGTGCAAACTGCCAGTGGTACATTCAGCCTGTAATTTCCCTTAGTCACAAATCAAAGCATGATGGCTGCCTTCCAGGGCTCTGGAGTCAACTTCTATGTCAAGGTAGAGTCTGTATGTATTTAACTCAGTATATTATTCTTGAATCAACTTCTGATTTTTAGAAGGGAATTACAGTGCCCCCTCCATTAGGTTTCTCCAGAAAACAGAACCTGTAGGACATAATAACTGATAGATAGGGGGATGTTTAATGAATTGATTCCTGTGATTGAGGCTGGCAAGCTTGAAATCTGTAGGGCAGACTGGCAGGTTGAACACGCAGGTAGGAGATGATCCTGCAGTCTTGAGTTTAAAATCCACAGGACAGGGCCTCCCTGGTGGCACAGCGGTTAAGCGCTGCGCTGTGGAGCTGTCGGCAGTGCAATGCGAGTTCGACACCCAGCCGGGGAGAATCCCACATGGTGTGGCAGACCTCTCCTGCCTCGCCCGCTGCTCCCCTCAGCAGTGTGTTTCTGATCTGCCTGTTCTGCTCCCCACTCTGTCTCTGGTGAATCCTCTCGCCACCCCACACCTCTGGCCTGTACCCCAGCTTGTATGTATAAATAAATCTTTAAAAAAAAAATCCACAGGACAGGCCAGAGATAGAAGTGGATCTGTAGCCTTGAGGCAGAATTTCTTCTCTGGGAAACCTCATTTTGCCTTTAAGGCTGTTAGCTGATTGATTAAGGCCCACCTATATTGTCAAGGGTAATCTTTACTTAATGTCAACTGATTGTAAATGTTAACCACATCTACAAAAACCCAACACAGCATACCTATACTAGAGTTTGATTAAGTAAGTACTATAGCACTTTTATATTCACAGACTATTTCTAGATTTACAAGAAACTAAATATTTACAAACTAAATAACCTTTACCTCTGGAAAGGAGGACTACAGATGGGAGGTTTAATATAAGAAGGAATATCTGCTTTTCACCATATACCATTCTGCTGTTGTGGTAGACAGCTAAAATGGCCAATGGTCCCTGCCTTCTGAGTGTGGTATTCACACCTTTGTGTATACCCTTTGTGTAATCCCTTTCCCTTGACATAAAGGCATGAACATATACATACATATGCACAGCACGATTTTAAAAAATGCAGTCAAGGACATTATACAAACTATTTGGTGCTTTGCTTTGTTTGCTTTATGTATTTTAAAGGTCCTGTATTTTAAGAGTCCTTACCAGGGCTCTTTTTAATGACTGCATAGTATTCCACTACATGGCTATACCATATTTATTTAATCAGTTCCTTATTAGTGGTCATTTAAGTTGTTTCCAGTCTTTTCCTTTTACAGATAATGATGCAAGAAACTTCCCATACATATATCTTTGCACATAAGAATTAATGTATCTAGTGACTAAATCTGTAAAGGTAGAGTTGCTGAGTCAAAGTGTATGTGTATTTGTATTTTGAATGTTGTTCTTCAATTTACCTTCTAAAAGATGGAACCTCCAGCATGGCAGCTGGATTCATCCTCCACCAGCAGTGTCACAAGCATAACTGTTTTCCCCTACCTACCAATGCAACCTTTATTAACTTGATCTTCACTCAGATAGATATACGGTATTTTAATGTTTTACTTCTTTACTTACGAGTGAGGCTGAATTGCTTTTCTAATGTTTAAAAGCAATTCTCTCTATGTCTGTAGGGTAAATGGAATTAATCAGGTTTTTGACGCCACTAGCCTCTGTCGCTCACCTGCGGCCTTGACTGTGTTGCTGCACAAGGTGCTTTGGAGATGGGCACTGGGCTTGCATGCCTGATGGAGGGCACCTGGAGTATGGTGTGGGCAGGCGTAAGTGCGCACACCTGAGCCAGGAGGCCAGGGCTTTTGGGACGGTGTCACTCAGAGACGGGGGGACGACGACGAGAGGACAAGTGACTACAGAAGAGGTGAGACCACTAGAGCAAGAGCTCAGAGAAAGAGTAAAGATTCACGGGGGGCTGAGGGCTCAGCTGCCTGCCTGCCTCCCAGCCCCCTCGCCCGGCCTGCCTCCTGGTGTCCTGTCTACTTGGTTCCCTGAGAGCATTAAAGCCTGAAAAATCCACCAAGGGCTCCAGGGCTCGCTCTCTCCATCTGCCTGAATCGATAGTGAGCCTGCCCTGTGCCCACTTGCACAACAATGCTCTTTGCCTGTTCTAGTGGTGAATTGTTTTGTCAGTTCGGTCACATTCGATCATGAGTGACAGACCCAAATTGGCTTGAGCAAAAAGAAGAAATGGACTAACTCCTGCAATGAAGAACATAGGGGTAGGCCTCCCTGGTGGCTCAGCGGTTAAAAGCTGCGCTGTGGAGCTGTCGGCAGCAGCAACAGGGAGATTCCCACATGGCACAGCAGACCTCTCCCGCCTGCCCAATGCTCCCCTCAGCAGTGTACTTCTGTCGATCTGCCTGTTCTGCTCCCCACTCTGTCTCTAGTGAACCCTCTCACCGCCCCACGTCTCTGGCCTGTACCCCAGCTTGTATGCATAAATACATAAATATTTAAAAAAAAAGAATGTAGGGGTAGAGCTTCAGGCATTACTGGAGTGGTGACTTAAACTATAATGCGAGAGAAGTTTCTTCAAGCTCTTCCTTACACTGGATTCCCTTTAGTGAGAGCAAATGCGAGCAGCAGTGCTATCCCTTATAGCTCCTCACATATTAAGCAGGAAAAAGCAAACTTGCTCCCTATGAGCTCATAAAACTTGCAGCATTGAGTCTCCTTGATTCTAACTGACCTGCTTGGGACGTGGTCTCCTCCACTTTTACCTGGAAACCACAATGCTCTAATTATGTTAGATGAGCCCTTTGTCCACTAGAACCATTTTCTTTATCCTGAGGAAAGCTGAATGAACTATGTCACCTTCTGACATATTTGACTTTAGTCATAGATTCTCCATAATTGGTTTGCACCTAGGAAGTTCTATCACATTCTAATCTGATTTCCTGAGATTCTACCAAAGTCACCTTAATTGGAATTGAGGGAGGTCTCTAAAATTCAGTCATTTGTTTACTAATGATGATGAAGCAGTTACGGTGCATTTGCTGTGGTAGGTCTCACTGGGGCACTTCCTAAAAGCCATCTCTCCTCACAGAGTGCTGGCTGGAGCTGTGGCAGTCATTTTACAACCATGAGGGGCTATGAGCCCCCCTGCTAAGGATAATTTAGACAAGCTGCTCCATCCTGTAGAAGGTGATAGGGAAGGTCAAGAAATATTCTGGGGCTTTAAAAGACCTTGTTGACCGCTGGAGCTTTCATTACCATTCTATGAGGTGGTGTGTTTTCACTGTTTGTGCCATTTTTGTCAGGTTTTCTTTACTTGCTGGTCAAAGACTCTAGCTATCCCATTCTCATACTATATAGTTCATCCAGCAGTAGCAGGTTAGCTCATACGAGCTTGCCAGTACCAATTCCTGAATCTGCAAAAATTTTGGCTGCTGGATGAGCACACACCTCAAAATCAACCCTGGTGGTAATATCTCCACCCAGAAACTGGCAAATGCTAGAAATCAGGTCTTGCCCAACCAAGAGTTAGTTGTTAAATCCTTATCAGCACAACTGGTTACTTCTTTTTACTCAACAAAATGTTCCTAAAAATCCATGCTTAACTCAAAATGCCCTTGGCACATATTACAGAGACTATTTTACCTGGTACAAACGGATGGACACAGGGCAGCCTGATGATGTCACTCCAGGTGCATGATGACGTGGTTAGTGATCTATGACATTAAACTGCATGAAAGCAGTGAGTGTAAAGTGACTTTGTGGTGACTCCTTTGCATTTGAAAGGGCCCTCTATTTCACATTTCAAGTGTGTCTGACCCCCTTCAAGTGCATCTTGCGGGCATCCTTTACCATATGAATGAGGCAGGATCTCCTGAGCCCAGCGGTGCTGTGGCTTCTTTCTGAGGGTCTGTGTGCTTCTGACTGATACTCAAGGCTCTCTTCCCCCCAGCACTTCAAGTCCCCTTCACTCTGTCCCTCTCCAGGAGGAGTGGAGCTACCATAGTTCAGCTTTGATGAATTTTACTAGCTACTGCTGGTTAGAGTTCTTACTTCACCTCACTGAAAAGGCTCATGGGCCTGGAGATTTCCTTTTCTGGTCTGAAATGGCAAAAGGTGGGGCTCTTCCCTCAAGGGAGGAGGTGTTGTCAGCTTTCATTCTGCATTTGATCCCTATGTGCATTCCTCTGTCTGGGAGAAGGCTTGGCCATCTTTCTTTTTTTTTAGGGGGTGGGGAGGTGTTCTTCCTTTCCCTATGCTCTCTTCTCATGTACATCTAGGGTCCAGGGCTGTCCTGGCCTGAGATTTGGGGAGCATTATTATTTACTGCCATATATCATGTGCCTGCTTTCCCTAGGCCATTGGTGGGCATGGCCTTCATTCCATGGAAGTGGTCCAGTCCAAAATGCAGTGAGGGCTTGGGACGGCCTTCTAGTCTGCTGGGTTCTGGGCTACCCAGGCTTACCCTGGCGTAGGCACTAGCTGTCACATCTAGCTACTGACTTGAGTCTGTGGAGGACTTGGGTCTATCAAGCCCTTCTCAGGAAAGAGGTGTTGAGGCATGGCAAGGCTGAATTGGGTTCTGCTGGGCCACAGGAAATTCTCCCTGCTCACCTATATATGCCACTGCAGACTCAAAATGGCCTCTGAGCCAGAGCTTGCAGCCAGTTTGCAACCCAGCCGTGTCGGGACACTATCACAACACTGCAGGTGCATTATTGTGTTTGCTTTGACTCTTAGGAATTCAGCAGATTTATTTCCTCATTGTTTCTAGAATTGGGCTGAGTATTTCTCTGTGACCATAACATTTTCTGAGTCACAACTATTACCTATTTTGCGACCTCACTTTGATAGGATTATCTCCAAGCTACTTACAGCTTTATAAAAAGATTCCTTCTAGCTGTTCCTCCCCCCACCCCCAATTAGGTATTTGTGGGGTCTCAAATGTGTCTGCTCTAATCAGGACCCTTTGAGCCTACACTAGTTATTTTCCAGTGGTGTCCTAGAAATGGACTCAGGGGAGAGAATCAGGAGAATCCCTGATTTGCAGCATTTACTGACTTTTTATGGTGTAAACACCACTTAAGTAAGTCCTCACTTAATGTAGTCAATAGGTTATTGGAAACTGTGGTTCTAAACAAAGCTATTAATGAAACCAATTTGGCCATAGGTGTATTGATGTAAATGAGAGTTAAGTCCCTACAGCACCTCTCTGGCCACAAACATCACAGACTTCTAAATAAAGTCCCAAACACTTACATGTATTCACACAAATTACAACAGAAATTTGTATTCATTCATTCTTTCTCTAACCTGTGCATTGCAGCTCAGGGTTGCGGACGGCCTGAGCTTTGCCCAGCAGTTCCCCAGGACACCCCCCTGGGCAGGATGCCTTCATCCCAGGGAGCAGGCACACTGTGCACACAAACACACACTCTGAATGAACAATTGAGACATACCTGTGAACCTCACGGGCACATCTTTGTGATGGAGGAAACTGGAGGTCCTAGAGAAAACCCAGAGATTTCTGAAGAATGTGCCACCTTCACACGGCGGCTTCCGCTGGGGATTGCTTTTTTTCCCTCAACTTTATAACAAAATGTCACTTGAGGACTTGCTGTACTCCCATCGTAGCTGATTAAAATCTATCAACCCGAGGCCTGTCACTCAAACTGCAGCTGGGAAGAGATGCACACAGTGGCTTTCCTCTGGGGACACAGCCAGAAGCCAGCTGCAGCGCCCTAGGAGAAGACGTGCTGTTGGACACATTTCAACAAGGCACCCTCTGGGTGGAGGAATGAAGAAAACTACCTGTTTAGGGCAGATAAGCAGAACGCACATCTCTGGGCAGACCCGCCCCACATGCGTGCTCTGGAGGGCAGATGCAGGGACCTCCCCACACGGCGTGCTGAGAGAATGTGGGCAAGATTCGAGGCCACTCGCCCCCTCAACTGGGTGTCTTTGTGCCACGGACAATGGACTCGACCTTCGAGGCAGTCCCGGCTCTGCTTCACGATTATCCTGTAGTTAAGTCAAATGACAGAATTAGGGGAAAAAAAAGAGAAGCAAGTCACCAAGCAGCCTGGCTACCTGTTTTATGCAGATGGTAGAACTGTTGCCAGTTGGAACGCTGTTCTTAAAATTAGCTTAATTAATAGGAGGCTATTTTACAAAAAAAGAGCCTCCGACTATACCATTCCAGAAATAGACATATGATAAGAGCTAAAAAGACTGGGAACGTGATACCTACAATACTGCATATTTAGATTTCCAGCTCATTAGATGTCTTTCTGCAGTACATTGTATTTAAGAAACAGTTTCTCATAGCTTTTAGCTGGCCTGCCAATTACTCTGTGAAAGTTATCCTCCCCCTTTTTATAAGATGAAGAAACAGACTGAGATTAAGTAATTCAAGGTGACTCAGAAAATGAACTCAAGACCAGTTCTTCTGTCTAAACCTCACACTCCTTTTACTACTGGTGCTTATACAGACATATTTCAGTACTGTAAAAGAGACAAATTGAGATCTCTCTGGTGAAGATATTTTATTTTCATAAAAATATAATTGTACAATGCTCTTCAGAAACAGAAATTCCTTCAATGCCCTCCAAACACCATGTGGTTTAACAGTAATCTTCTTCTCTTTAACTAAACATATTATCTATTATACGCAACCGATTTCTTGTGAAATAGAACATTCATGTTTTTCAATTTTCTTTGTCCTTACTTAAACTAAAGGTCAGCCCAGTTTAAACCTATGCTTTTTGTAATGAGTCATAGCAAGTCTCTCATAATTCAAAGATGATAAAATAAAATGATAAATGGTGATGTTGATAAATACTGTCAATTAGCTGGCAAACAGTGATACAAATTTGCTGCGACAAGACAGATTCTGATTTAGAAATAACAGAAAGGTTTTAGATAAAATAGGAAAAAAAATTTAAGAACTTCAACTACATTCTAAAATTGAACTTGACCCAACTTATTCCGTAGTCTATTCAGTTACTCTAATACACAGCAGGTCTATGCTAAATAAATGACAGACTATGATGGTCTAAATACACAGATAATTTTCCCCTTACCTTCCTTTCTTTGGGGAAAAGAAGAGAAAATATCCCTCAGCTTACTCAGGGCAGGGAGAACAGCACTGATCTAGAGGGGCTGAGCTCACTGCTACTCTCAAGCTCTTCTGTTCTCTCTCAGCCCACTGGCCATTATTACAGGAAGTGAGAGATGCAGGGATTTCAGCATGCTCACTGCTCGTTACCGGAATGGGGAGAGAACTACTCCAGCTGTTTTAACCAGCGACATTCACAGGCTTCAAGCAGCCAAAGTGAGCAGCCAGCACAATACCCGAAGCATTTAAAACCTTCCTTTTAAAGACCTGCTTTTTCTTCGTTTGCTCTACTCCAGAGTATCAAATAGATTGAGGAATAAACTAAAATAAATTTTAATTTACTTTCACCCAGAATTACAAATCCTCTACCTGAGGACAAAGTCACTGCTCTTATGAAAATAATGGAGGGCGTGGGGGAAGCTTGAGTGACCCTATATTTAAAATAGTAACCAGAGAAGAAATACTTTAAGCACAATGGAGTCATTCCATTGAAGAGCCACATTCATTTTGGAATGTTTGCTTTGAAAACAACTCTCGGGAATTCAAAAGGTCCTGAACAAAGCAACATAGAGTAAGTCTTGGGTTGTTTTGCAAAATAAAAATATACATTTGAGTAGACCAGATGGCAAAAACATACCCATTACAATCTGAACACTCTATTTAAAACACTTAAATTCTGAAGGCCTGAATAGCAACAATCCTTAGTCTATTGATATTTGTGATCCTAAAAAGACATTAAATACTCTTAAATCCCCAGTCCTCCAAAATACAGAGAAACCCAACAAGCTGGGCTAGTGGTATATCAGTAGTCACACAGGACTAGACTAGAGATCTGAGTTTGCAACCTAAACACAAGAGATCTTTAGGAACGCAGGCTAAGGGGAGGCACTTTATTCAAATGTGTGGCCTAGGAGAAAGGGGAAGCTACTTTGTCATCTGAAACTACATGGTCCATCTCATGTGTCACTTCCCAGACAAGCTAGAGTGTGACACCTCCTCTTGGACTGCCTTTTAGAACAGAACTTATTTTGTTTGGAAGCCAAATATTTTGCTTCCTTCGACCAAAGAACAATTATAATGTAGCAGCCACGGAGAACATGACTCCTGATCTGACTATAGGAAAGAGATGCGAGAGTGATCAAATGTCTCAGTGGGGAAATCAGAAGATTCCTAGGTCTATCTGAGTGTATCGGATTAGGAGCTTGATTTCTCAGCCATCGCGCCATTGGCTAGTCAGAGAGGAAGTGAAGGCAGCCGTAAGGGGAACTGATGTGCCCTCTGCACTCCTGCGTGGCCCTGTGTGTGGCTCTAGCTCCTGGGCTTCCTTCAAGGTGCCGGCACAGCTGGGCTGAAACAGATGCACACGGCGCTGTTTTTTTTTTCTGGCTCAGAACACCTTCTGTGGAAAAAACATGGCAGGGCAGAAACTAAGTGTTCTGGTTATGACTCCAGCCATTAGATCTAACAGCAGTTTATCCCTCATTTTGTTCCAGATCTCTTGAGGCAGAAACTTGATCTCAGCAGCTAGTTTCATTCTATTTTTAGAAAAATTCTTTAAGTTAGTTGAGCACACAAGGAAATGTGTGTGAACATTCATTCCTGCCCTCCCCACATACATGTGGAGACACAATAGGAACACATACATACAGACACACTCTGGGCTGTCGAGGTGACAGATGCTGCTAAAATGCCTAAAAAGTTACTTCTTGCTTAAAAATAAAATTTGACTATTCTCCAAGTATGGATTAGTTCTTAACAAACTTTTATAAATATAGTTTGAGAAGACAGCAACGAATGTTTTAAATAAGAGGCTGTCTTGAGGGTTTTTCTGATGGATTTGTTAACGTACATTTTTTTAAAACAGGCATATCAATATTGATTATAAAAATAGAAATGTATATATTTGTTAATACATATTCACAGCTTATGCTGGAATGGCTCACAGGAGAAATCATGGTTCATGCAGAAAATAAACACTACTCAAGTAAAGATAAGATTAGGTCCATAAAGACTGAGAACTTACAGTCAGTAACAAGCCCATTTGGTTTCTCTTTGTAGGGCAACCAAAGACAAGAAAGGAGGTGACATCTACACACACACACACACACACACACACACACACACACAACTACATGAATTACATGGAAAGAATATAAATTAACCAACAAAGCAATGTGGAGTTAAGGTGCAAAAATACAATCTTCACCATTTTTTGCTGCTCCTGTGTTTTCAAGCATTGTAACATGTTAAATGCCATGAGCGGCCATAACAACTAGAACAGGTCTGAATGCTTGTAAATTTTCTATGTGTTGAAAAGTTAAAGCAAAATTCTTTGAGATCTAAGATCACACATTTGGTAGGAACTGCAGATTGACAGAGATGACTACTGAGCAGTAGGTAGTAAATGGAGTCAATCAATACAATCTTGCCCATTCACCCCCTGTAGGAATCAGAATATTGGCTTCAATCCCTGGCTCATCATTTTATATGATCTTCACCCTGGAAAACAAAACAAAGTCATCAAAATAAGAATGTTTTTAAAGTCAATGAAGTTTGGTTAACCTGTTTTAAAATGCATTTTTCCCCACTTCAGTTTAGTTATCTCCATGAAGATTATTTTTAAATAAAGACCAAAAGAAAATGAGCTGATTTGGTTTTATCATAAATTTTATTCAGCTTAAGGCAAGGGTTACCTCATCTAAGAAAAGTTATCAAGAAGTCAAGCTTTCAATTCTGTAAAAGTTTGTTTTGTTTTGTTTTTAATGTTTATAGCTTGTAACAAGCTCTCCTAAAACAGTCACAGTGATGAAATCACTATACAACATCTTCATTCTATAGTCTCTTCAAAACATGATGCTGGAACAACTGCATATTCATATGGAAAATAATTAAATTTTCTCTCTCCTTCACACTACACAGAAAAATTAACTCTAAACGTATCGATGACCTATATATAAGAACTAAAATCATAAATCTCAGGAGAAAACATAGGTGTCAATCCCTGTGACTTGAATTTGGTAATGGATTCTTAGATATGACACCCAAGGCTTAAACCACAAAAGGAAAAATTTGAGAATGTGAACTTCATCAAAATAAAAATCTTTTGTGCATCAAAGGACACTACCCCTATAGAGGGGAAGATATTTGCAAATCATGTATCTGATCAATAAATATCCAGAATATATAAAGAACTCTTGTAATTCAACAACCAAATGAAAAATCACCCAATTAAAATATGGGATTAAACACATATATCTTCAAAGAAGATACACAAATGGTCAAAAAGCACATGCAAAGATGCTCAAAATCTTTTATAAAATGAAAGTACTTTGTAAACTGTAAATCAAAATATAAACAAGAGTTATTGCTATTAACAATAACTAGGGGCGTACACTCCTTATTCATAAAGTTTACTTAATAAAAAAATGTCCATAAAGTCAGCAAAGTTGCTCTTTATTGACCTCATAATGCATTTCAGTATTTAGAATTTAATGCCATTTCACTTTCTTATTAGGGTATTACATATGATGTCCACATGTTATTTAAAGGTATACTGAGGAAAGTGATGAATACTAAACTCTACCTTAAGACAGTCCTCTAAACAGAAACTATCCATAGATTGTACTCACAGGAATTGCTATTAGCATCTGTCTTTCCAGCTTTCATGTGCCTGCCTGAGTTCTGCTGAGATTTGCTCTGCTCTTCTCCAGTGAGTAGGGCCTTTATTTCAGAAGGGATTTTTCCTTGGTCCATTGCCATGCACCACTGTTTGTACTGAAACGAGGAAAATATACTTAAGTAAAGTTTTACTAGTTAGAGTTCAGGAACCAATGATAAAAATACGAGATGTAAGAATTCCCGTAACTAGAGATCAAATTGGCTGCTGGGAATCCTACTTTCCCTGGTACTTCCTATTTAATGTCCATCTTTCAGAATAGGGTGAAAAACTGCTACTGAATGACTTCCTCTGACAAACTGGAATGTTGCTCAGATTAAAAAGCCCCTCTGTTTAAACAAACAATGTGCACTAACTAGAATTCATCCTTTTTCTTTTTTTTTTTTTTTTTGGCTAATGGTCACACTATTATTCCCCAAATAAGTAATTTTATAATTTCCTTTCTCTCTTCTACGAACATTCATTAAACACTGACCACACACTAGCGTACTACAGACTTGGGGAATATACAAAGATGGATCAGCACAAAGATCATGGCCTCCAGTGGTCTGCACTGTAGAAGGCGAGAAATGATTTCCAGCATAAGTCAAATTCCGTATGTTAAAAAGAAAACCACCACCACTAAATAGTGTGTATCTGGACTCTCTTCATGGCCCCCCTTATCTTCTTCTCAAAACCTAAGGTAACTTGTTCCAGTTTCGTAATCATCATGGCAGTGTCATCTCTCCCTGCTGTCACCTTCTCCCTGAGCTCACAGTAATGGGGTTTCTATTCTCTTTTACATTGCTACAATCATTACCCAAAATCTGAATGAATGAATGAAACATGTTAAATAAATAAAAATGCTTAAATACAAATAGCATACTATGCATAGTCAGACATAATTACGTTCCTTTTTCTACTTAGCAATGTGCTGGAAATGTCCTTCTACATTGGCAAATATGGTTGCAAAGGAGTTCATTATTTGAATGCGGCATAAATTATTTAACCAATCCCCTATTGTTGTGTATTTGAGTTACTTTCCCTTTTTGTTTTCCCCAACATAAAACAATCCCTCATGTATATTTTGCTCCCAACAGCATTTACAAAAATGTGTTGTCTATATCTTGGCTAATGAATTAGTATATCCTAGGTTTGGTAACTGGATAGGTGAAATTGATATCTGCATGTTTCAATGTGTATTTCTTTGATTATTAAGTTGAGGCTAATTTCTTCCTATGTTTATTGACAGATTTTCTTACCATTTCCAGTTCCTCTCTGAGGGCACATATGGCTCTTTCCCGACTGGATACCAACTCTTCCAAATACTGATATCTCAATTTTTTTCTGGCCCGGCATTCTCTTGCACTTTGCCTGCTCCTCTCAAGTTTTGCCTTTAAGTCGATTTTGGCTGGCTTCCGACCACGTTTACCAGGCTTCTTTACCTTGCCTCCAACCACCTTCAGCAAGAAAAAGAAGAAGTAATTTTTTTCCCTTAGTTCTATGTCTAGGAAAGTGGCTGTGGCTCCTACTAGCAAAGAAACATTTAAAGTAATAAATAAATGAAGCTTATTGACCTAAGAAAGGCATTACTCCATCAAGTGCCATAACAGACTGCTTCAAAACTTCTTTTCTGATACTTTTGATACCATGAATGTAAGAGGAGAAATAATGTAATTTTTCATTATTTCTTCAAAAATACACTTCAAATTGTTTAATAGTAAACATTATATTGCTGGGTAATAAAAACTTAAAGACTGCTAGTAAATACTTTGTTCCTGAAGAATTTTTATTGACTTGAGAAAATAAGTACAATAAATGGCAAGTAGAAAAAAAAACCAATATTCAAAATTGTAAGTTCAGTATGTTCTCACTGTTATAAAACAACAGAAGAAAGGATGTTTACAAAAGACCAATGAGGACTTCTCTGATAGGTATGATATAGTTTCTTTCTCATTTGTATTTTCTACTATTTTTTTAAATGTTTATAATTAGGAAAAATATAAAATATGTCAATAAAGTTGTGTATATATGCATATGTCTTTAGCAATTTGATTATAAATTCCCTCTTCAGATTTGTTGAGCCCAAAGGAACATATAGGAATTCCCTGAAATCTTCAAGATAATTCTCTCCTGCCTTTAGAAACCTTTACTTATAACTCTAGACTGTCTCAGGATATTTCTACCTGCTCCCATTGGTGTCAATATTCTTGTTACTCATTCACCTGTGTGGGCACAATTTTGGAGTGACTGGCAGAGTCATTTAACATTCTCCGCTGTTTAGTTTGGAGTCTCACCAAGTTCTTATTCAAGATGTAACTATGAGGTAAAGATGATGAATTTTTAAATGCTTGAACCTGAACTTATACATCAAATAAACATCTTTGAAAACAGTCACCTTGAAAGGGGTAAATTTACTCCAATAAACAAGCTTTTCTGGAAATGCTTTTGGAACCAGTTTTTTTACTAGTTACAGCACAATATACCTCATTACTTTAGAGTTACACATTATTCTTTAATCCCCATACAATCTGATTATCCACTTTATCTGATGAGGTTCTGAATCAAGTCAAGTTTTTTCTGAAAATCAACCTCAGAGAATAAACATGTCATAAATTCAGTAGACAGAGAGAAACAGTACTGGGGCCTTAAAGAAATTCTAAAAGAGAAGATGGAAAACACAAACACTGGCAAATCACTGGAATAAATGTAGAACCTTCCATAACAAAATTCAAAAGATCTGGTTGGTTGGTTTGAAATCACTATTAATATCATACACCAATAATGCCTAGTAAATATGAAATCATTACTAACTTTCATGGGTAGAGCGAGCAGGAAAACGAAACTTTAAATGTGAATCGGTCACATTTACCAGACCCTGTGTAATAATGAGATAGCTAACCATTGCATCTCGCATTTTACAGGGTGTCTCTGAAAGGACACAGAATACTCCAAAGCTCTGGCTCTGGAAGAGTCCTTCTTTCCTTTCTTCTTCTTCTTTTTTTTTTTTTTTAAGATTTATTTATTTATGCATACAAGCTGGGGAACAGGCCAGAGGCGTGGGGCAGCAAGAGGGTTCACCAGAGACAGAGTGGGGAGCAGACAGGCAGATCGATGGAAATACGCTGCTGAGGGGAGCAGCGGGCGAGGCAGGAGAGGTCTGCTGCGCCATGTGGGAAGCTCCCTGGCCAGCGGGCGTGGAACTCGCGTGGCGCTGCCAACAGCTCCAGAGCACAGCGCTTTAACCCACTGCGCCACCAGGGAGGCCCAGAGTCCTTCTTTTCTACCACCATCTTAAGTTAGCTATTTCAGTACTACTCCTAAATTAGTTTCAAGTTTTCAAAAGTTGGTCTGCTTAAGCTTTTCTATTCTTCATTATCATGTTTTATTCCAATATAATAATAGAAAAGTCAAGAAACTTTTAGTTGATGAGCAATTGCAGGATGACTCCTTGGTCCAAATATCTCTATGGGTTAAATTTTAAATTATGATTATAGCATATCAATTGTACAAGTTGAATAGAACATTTTGCAATCACCTTACGTTAAAACAAAGTGTATTTGCTATTACTGCAATTTTTGAAAAGCAATACATTAAAGAATAAAATCCTGTCTACAGTGAAATAAATGGTAATCACAACATTCTTTATGTACTAAAATGAGTCATCAATCATACAACACTATAATCCAATACTTTTGTATACCGCTGTTTTTAATTAATTCAGGGGTGGCTGTCTTTGAGAAGCCAGAAAGAAAACACAGTATACTTCACAGACTTCAGTGATTGTTGACAGAAACCTGACATGGTCATAAAAATCAAACAAAAGTTATAACCCTTTGTTAAGTTTTCAAGGTAGCAAAATATTTAAATTGAAACTATGTTATTCCTTTTTTTTATTATTAGAAAGGCAGAGTAAATGAATCAGGGATAGCTAATCATTGCATCTAGCATTTTACAGGGTGAAATTTCTCCTGTGAAATTATATTTAAAACCACATAAACACCACTTCTCTAACTTAATTTTTCCTCAGTAGTAAATTGAATTTTTGGTTTTTGGTACCAGCTGAAATCTGATTAGTATGCCAGTTTTCGAGAGCCAAGTATACCACAAGATTATTGTAAATCTTAAATATAACAATATATGAGAACATTTTGTAAAGAAAAATATTATACAAGTATAGGTTAGTTTATTGGTATACTGAACTTAATATATTTTGTAAACCATAAAGATTACGGGACGGACAGGGGAAGTTACTTAGAAACTAGGAACCACCAACTAAAACTGAAATCAACCTCACAAATTCCTTACATATCTCTGGGACAAAAGTCATTCTTACCAATGTTTCATAAAATTTTCACAAACTTAATGATACCCACATTGTCCATCCCCTTGCTTTCGCTTCCTACTTCTTCTGTGAGGCAGCATTTTAATATGGCTAAATAAAAAGACTGATTTTTATGTATCAACACCAACTCCAAAGAAAACTATGAAAAAAGATCTAGCTTTTTTCCTGTTCTAATTTTATTTCTGTTGACATAGGGTCATATGAAAATTTAGCTATCTTTAAAACGATGTACCACTTTATTCACTATCCCTTTTATTTCTTTTTCCCACCCAAAACACATTTGTGAGCTAGACACAGATGGCTCTAAGGGAAACACTCAGGAGGCCTGCCTCTCTCCTCCTCACCACCAGGAAAAGAAACCTGCTAGTGGACCTCCCTGGTGGCTCAACAGGTTGAGCGCAGCGCTGTGGAACTATCTGGAGCTGTCGGCAGCTGCACGCGAGTTCGATGCCACGCCGGGGAGATTCCCACATGGTGCGGCAGACCTCTTCTGCCTCGCCCCCTGCTCCCCTCAGCAGTGTATTCCGGTCCATTTGCCACACCTCTGGCCTGCACCCCAGCTTATAGGCAAAAATAAATCAATCTTAAAAAAAAAAGAAAAGAAACCCGCTAGCTATTGGTTGGTTGGTTTCTTGACCCTACACACAGAGAATTTATTTCATAAAGGTAGGATATTAGAGATGTCAAGTTTTAGTAGACCCTCTGCAATACTAAGTTGGTCTCATTCTATGTTAAAAATGTTAAAGTCTATTAGAAGTAAAAATAAAGGCCTTACTTTTGAGTTAAGTACCTCTTTTTAATAGTTTCTCTTTTGAGACAAGCTAAAACCAGATCTAGTCAAGATTTTCAGAAAGTAGGGGCCTCCCTGGTGGCACAGCGGTTAAGCTCTGCACTGTGGAGCTGTGGGCAGCAGAGACAAGAGTCGATGCTTCGCGGGGAGATTCCCACATGGTGCGCAGACCTTTCCTGCCTCGCCTATGGCTCCCCTCAGCAGTGTGTTTCCCTCTATCTGTTTGTTCTGCTCCCCACTCTGTCTCTGGTGAACCCTCTTGCCACCCCACGCCTCTGGCCTGTACCCCAGCTTGTATGCATAAATAAATCAATCTTTTAAAAAAAAAAGATTTTCAGAAAGTAACCACCAGGGACTGAGTCATATAATTCTCTTGTAGAACACAATAATAAGTATTTAATAAAAAGGACAAAATAAAACAAAAAACAAATTTGAAATTTTTTAAAAAAGATTTATTTATTTATACATACAAGCTGGGGTTACAGGCCAGAGGTGTGGGGTGGCGAGAGGGTTCACCAGAGACAGAGTGGGGAGCAGAACAGGCAGATCAGAAATACACTGCTGAGGGGAGCAGCGGGCGAGGCAGGAGAGGTCTGCCACACCATGTGGGATTCTCCCTGGCCGGGCGTCGAACTCGCATCACTGCTGCCGACAGCTCCACAGCGCAGCGCTCAACCACTGCGTCACCAGGGAGGCCCCAAATTTGAAATTTAATAAAAAAAAAAAAAAAGGCATTCCTAAGTAACCAATGGGTCAATGAAATCACAAGGGAAATTAGGAGAAAACTTTGAGATGAATGAAAAGGAAAACACAACATATCAAAGCTTTATGAGATACTGCTAAAGCAGTACTCAAAGGGAACCTGCAAACATTAAATTAAAAGAACAATAATTTCAATCAATGACCTAACCTCCTACCTTAAGAGACTAGGAAAAAAAAGCCCAAACCAAGCAAACGGAAGGAAATAAATCTTAGAGCAGAGGTAAGTAGGTAGAGATGGAAAACCAACAGAGAAAATCAATAAAACCAAAAGATGGTTCTTCCAAAAGATAACCAAATTGACAAACCTTTAGCTAGTTTGGCCAAGAGAAAACATTAAAAATACTAAAATCAAGACTAATAGAGAAGACATCAACTTTACAGAAATAGAAATGGTTATGTGGAAATACTATAAAAAATGATATGCCTAAAAACCTAGAAATCTACAGGAAATGGACAAACTCCTAGAACAACACAAAGTAGCAAATTCAGTTGTGTTTCTACACACAATGAAGGATCTAAAAATGAAATTAAGAAATTAGAATAGCATAAATATGAATAAATACTTAGTTTCAACATAATCCCTATCAAAATCTCACCTATTTACAGAAATAAACAAGATAACCCCCAAATTTATATGGAAATTCAAGAAACCTAGAATATCCAAAACAAACTTGAGAAAGGATAAAGTTGGAGGGCTCACACTTTTTGATTTAAAAATATAATGGAAAGCTACATTAATCAATAGCGCGGTAATGATACAAGGATACAAGGATACACTGGTCAATGGAAAAGAATTGAAAATCTAGAAAGCAGCTCTTACAATTATGGTTAATTGATTTTCAACAAGGTGCCACAACAATTCAACGGGGGAAAGAACAGCTTTATCAAGAAATGGTGCTGGGACAACTAGATAGCCACCAGCAAAAGAATTAAATTGGGCTCCTACATGTCATATACAAAAATTAACTCAAAATAGAACAATGACTTCTTAGATATGACACCAAAAGCATAAGTGATGAAAGAATAAAATAAATCAGACTTTATAAAAAAAGTGGCTCAAGGGACATAATAATGGTGAAAAGAGAAATTCTCACAGAACGGAAGAAATACTTGCAAGTCATACATATAAAGGACTTGTATTCAGAACACACCACGAACACTTCCAACTCAACAATAAAAAGATAAGTAACCCAATTAAAATGTGGACAAAGTATCTGAACAGGCATTTCTCCAAAGAAAATATTCAAGTAGCGACCAATAAACATTTTAAAAAGTACTCAACATCATTAGTCATTAGGGAAATGTGAATCAAAACTACAAGGTACCACTTTATACCTATCAGGATGGCTATATAATGAGAAAGAGTCAAAATTAAGTATTGGCATAGATTGGACTTCTCATACAATGCTAGTGGGAATGTAAAATCATGGCTGCTTTGGAAAAGTTTGGCGTTTCCCCCAAATATAAACATAGACTTATATATGACCCAGCAAGTCTGCTGCATACCCTAAAAAGATATGAAAACGTCCACCCAAGAACTTGGACATTAATGTTTATAGCACCATTATTCATGATAGCTAAAAAATGGAAGCAACCCAAAAGTCTATCAACTGATGTACAAAATGGGCTGTAGCACTACAATGGAACATTATTCTGCTATGGCACAAGATGGCTAAACCTTGAAAACATTTTGCCAGGTGAAAGAAGTCAAACAAAGGCCACATAGTGTATAACTCTATTTGTGTGAAATGTCCAGAACACAAAAATCTGAAGAGATAGAAAGTAGATTAGTGGTGGCTTACGGCATGGAAGGAGAAGAAAAGAATATGGAGAGACTGCTTAAGGGTTTTTTATTTTCTTTTACATCTTTTTATGGTTCTAAACTTTTTTTTAGAGCTGTTCTAGGTTTACAGGAAAATTAAGCAAGAACTAGAGCTGCCATATAACCCCTCTTTGTCTATCCCATCACCACAGCTTCCCTGTTATTAGCATCTCTCACTAGTGTGGTGTATTTGGTACAACTGATGAGTCAATGTTGATATATTATTAACAAGAAAGTCCACAGATGACATTAGGGTTTCACACAGTGTGGTAGTTTGTTCTGTGGGTTTTGAAAACTGCAGTGTCATGAACTATCATTACAGTAGCATATACAACAGTTTCACTTCCCTAAAAATCCCCTGTGCTCCATCTGTCCAACCCTTCTTCCCCTCACTCCAGGCTCTGGCAAACACTGATCTGTTGACTATCTCTGTCGTTCCGCCTTGCGCAGAATGCATTCATATAGCTGGAACCATACACTATGTAGACTTTTCAAACTGGCTTCGTGACTTAATAAGATATATATCAGTTCCTCCATATCTTTTCCTGACTTTATAGTTCATTTCTTTTTATTGCTGGACAATATTCCATTATACGGATACACTAAAGTTCTGTTTATAAGGTTTTCTTTTGGGGGGAGGTTATGAGGAAAATATTTGGAATTAGATTGTGGTGATTACTGCATAACCATGAATATACTAAAGTATATATTTTCAAGGGCTAAATTTTAAAGTATGTGAATTATTTCTCCATAAAGTTGTTATTTAAAAAAAAGACATGCTGT
The DNA here is from genome assembly GCA_004024925.1 of Scalopus aquaticus. Lineage (NCBI taxonomy): Eukaryota > Metazoa > Chordata > Mammalia > Eulipotyphla > Talpidae > Scalopus > Scalopus aquaticus. The sequence continues at coordinate 96,262 of PVIJ01004773.1, forward strand.
TATTTTTAAAAGAAAAGTCCCAAACTTTAAAAAACAGAAAAACGTTAATAGAAAAGGAAGAATCAAGGGGGCATAGAGACATGAGCTGAGGAGAAAGGATAGGATGGATGTGAGGGGTTAAGCATAAGGGCGCTAATTTAAGAGTTTAAAAAGGCTGAGAATTAAGATAAAACTACTGGATTAGTCAAAAGAGAGTTCCTGATCATTTTATTTCATAGATTTCCCGATCATTTTAAATGTCACCATTACAGAGAAAGACAGAATAGAAGCAAGTCTGCAAAGATCTGAGTGTAGACGGTATTGACTTCCCAGTTAATAGTTTAATTTCCACAAAACAAGGAGACCTGACTGTAGTTTCAACCGCCCTTTAGGAGCTTGTTAGGGTGAGGGAGTAGTGAGAATTAAGAAGAGGGAGGGACACAGCGGAAGAGGGGGAGAGGAGGCATGGAGGAGATAGAGAGTTGCACAGTGATCTCTTTACTTCATAGAGGACAAAACTTTTAGTCTAGAGATTTCCAACAGCAAAGCAGATTCTAGAACCCAGGTTCCCTGATTTGCATCACAGCAACTTATCACAAGATAACTCACTTCCATCAAGCATGACCAGTCCGCTCAGACTCTCAGGGAAGACTCATAAACCTAAACACGTAATTCCCCAAAAAGCTCACAAACTGACAGGTACTTTACACAACACTGCTATAGCAATACTATGTAGTCATGCACTAAGTCACTCGCTTTAACATTAAGCATTTGACAGAGGGTAGTGACCAGGAGGCTATTTTGTGCTTCCTTGAAATTTCCCTCTACATTGTGACTTTCCCTGTCCACCAACTGATGTCACACTGATTTTAGCTCTTCCTCTTCATTCCTACTACCAACATTAGTCAGGGTGCTATTCACAGATGATTACCATAGGTTTCTCGCGGCTTTCCGGCATCTCTGCTTTCCACCTTTGCTTTCCTAATCAATCTGTATTCAAACACCTACCAAAGCAACCTTTCTCTTCAGCTTATTTAAATAACTTTATTGTTTTTCTTCATGGTAAAAAATCATTTTTATGATGATAGTAGTAACTATCATTTTAGAGAGTCCTCTAACAACTCTTAGGCCATGCCAGCTTCCTCGTCAAGAGAAAAGCTCTACGCAGCATTGCGCATTACTGCTTTCAGTCATCACAAGCAATATGTTCGTTTCCTGAGGCTGCTGTAACAATTACTACACACTTGGTAACTTAAAACAACAGAAATGGATTCTTTCTGTCCTGGAGGCCAGAAGTCTGGCAGAACTGCACTCTTTCCGGAGGCCCTAGGGGAGGATCCATCCTTTGCCTGTTCCTGCTTCTGGTGACTGTCTGCGATCCTGGCTTTGGGGCCACACCACTCCAATCTCTGCCTTGTGGTGACCGCCTCCTCAATTGTCAGTCACATATCCCTCTGTGTCACTCATACAAGGATACTTGGACTTAGGGTCCACCAAGACAATCCAGGATAAATTCCTCCTCTGAAAATCCTAATCACATTTCTGACATAGAAAGTAATATTCAGGCCTCCCTGGTGGCGCAGCGGTTGAGCGCTGCGCTGTGGAGCTGTCGGCAGCGCGCAGTGCGAGTTTGACGCCCGGCTGGGGAGAATCCCACATGGCACGGCAGACCTCTCCTGCCTCGCCCGCTGCTCCCCTCAGCAGTGTATTTCTGATCTGCCTGTTCTGCTCCCCGCTCTGTCTCTGGTGAACCCTCTTGCTGCCCCACGCCTCTGGCCTGTACCCCAGCTTGCATGTATAAATAAATAAATCTTTAAAAAAAAAAAAAAAGAAAGTAATATTCACTCTTCTACCATATAAGGTGACAGTTACAAAATCCAGGGATTAGTACAGGGAGCCTACATCAGGCTCTCCCTCACCAAGCTAATCTTCAATTTCATTCTTCCCATTCAATCAAATCAGTTTCCTTAGACCCTGTCATCGCCGGCATCCCCAAGTCTCACCATTTCTCTTAGTGTCCCTCCACCACCTCTGCCATCCAAGAGGACAGATGTTTGCTTTCTTTGGTTAGAATCAGCGCTAGTCCTCTTTCTCTGAAGCTTTCGCTGATAATCACCCTCTACCCATACCATTTTTCTTCTCCAAGTTTCTGGAACACAACTGATCTCACAATGAATTTATATGTGAAACGACTTTTTCAGTGGCATCACGTGTTTAACTTTGATCCCCTCCTCAGCCTGGAGCTGTTTTCTACTCCTTTTGCAACCCTCAGAGTATCCAGCACAGTCAGGCATTTAAAAGACTTATCATTGAATGAATAAATGCAAATGAAAATCAGCAATATTTTGAAATTGACTGGCATCTCCAGCACAAACAAACTTACAAAAGTTGGCGGGGGGGAAAAACGACAACCTTATAAGGAATATAAAACCTTGAAAACCAATTAAGAATTCTTACTATGTCAACACCCTTTTTGTACTCAGAAATATCCTAATGCTCTAATTCTTCAAGCAAACCAGGAAAGTTTCAAGTTGTTCAGTCTTAGAGAGCTACTGCATTTACACAAGTGGTAGCATCAGCCCCAGCTCTAACAGCAGGAGGCCTTTTTTTCTCCCTTCTTTTGAAAACATTAAGTAAAATCTCTCCTGCTTAGACTAGAGAAAAATAAGATATGAATATGGCCAGCCACTGTGCTTTGTCAGTTTAAAGAAAAAGCAAAAACAAGTAGCTGCCCTTTCCTTTGGCTTAAGACTCCCATAGCTTCCCTCACAGCCTTGAGGTAGGCATTTCTTTCTTTCTTTTTTCATTTACCAGATCTTCTGAAAGAGAAGATGTCTAATCACTTCCTCCTGCTGCTACCTTTCTGCCAGTCTTTCTAATCAACAGGGAAAGGACAGAAAGAAGGCACTGCATTGAGCTAACTTCTTCCTTTCCCCCTTCAACCCTGTACCTCCCCCCTCACCTCCCTCAGCCCTCACCTTTTCACCAGCTGCTATAGCTGGAAGCTACAGCCAAGTAAAACTTCATCTGCATCAAGTACGGCATCTACCTTAGCAGACCTGAAACCGTTAATAACTGGCTCAGTCACACTGGGTCTTCCTGCTGTCTTTGCCTCTTTCCTTCCCACTCCTTCCTCAACCGTTACTGGGGCTGCCTGGTGACTCCACAGAAACTTCTCTTGCTAGGTTCAGGAACCATCTCCCATTTCCAAGTCCACTGGATTCTTTTTACTACTTACTTTCTTGCAGCCTCTTATACTGTAGACTAAGTCCCCTCTAAAATGTTTCTTCTTACCAGGCCCCATTTTTCTGCTTCTCCTTTATCACTAAACTTTCCTTTTCAGTTTATTTTACTGAGTCCTATTTCTCAGCCTCTGCTGATCATTTTAGGGTGTGCCGGGGTTCTGTCTTTTCTGCTCTCTCCTCTGGCCACATTCTTCATCCTTCAAGGATTTTATGCCTGTTGCATCAACCACGGCTACACTGTAATAGTCTCTAATGTGGTGTGCCGTTCAGGCCATTCTTCTGAGCTGTCTAACCACGCTGGTGAGTCAGAGAGGCTGAGCACTAACTAGGCGCACATTGTGGATGAAGTTCTCCTGATATGGGCTCCCACAGAGATCACACTTATTCTCACAAAAACTCAGTCAGATAATTATTAACATAGTTGATTGACACGTAAAGAAACACAGCTCTGAAGAGATTAAATAATCTGCCACGAAATCATTATATCTTGGAAATGATGGCAATCAGATCTGAATTCTGGTTCTATGCCAACATCCACTTGGACTATGTGCTTCCAATCTTGTCCTAGTTCCTACACCTTTACCCTAACCCATTCTCTTTGACAGCCATTAGTACTTTTTCCCTCAAAAACACAAATCTGATTTTGTCATTTCTGCTTTAAAACCCTTCAATGGTTCCCCAACATCTATGGCCTCGGTGTTCAACCTCAGGTAGCTTATGAGACACTCAACTAGGGAGCCTGTTCAAATTCAAATTCCCAAAGATTCTGATTCAGCCAGTGTCTTCTTTATTCCACACGAAGAAAAATCCTGACCCAAACTTCTTAGCTTATTTTGCCAGGCATATCACGATCCAGCACCTGATTATCTTTCCATCCTTATCGCTGTCTATGCCTCTACCTGTCCTTACGCTCCAGCTCAGAGGTCAGCAAACTACTCAGAAGAAATGAATGGAACAGACCTGTCCTTTTACCTAAAGGGTAAACAGGGTATAGGAAATCTCATTTTTGATCTAGTACTGATAATCAGTAGAACACAAGGTAGAAAGAAATATAACACAGGGGAGGACAGTCACCCATATTAGCATATTGTGGCAAGTGGACAGTCCTCTCTCTCATCAGTACCTCAACTGGAACTTGAGGCCCTAAATTGTCAGGCAGGACAAACAGTTGGGGGTCTTTCACTAGCTTATTGTCTGAGGCAGGAACATATCTGGTCTAGGGTATTCCCATTCATTCATTCATTCATTCATAAGCATAAAACTCAAATGTAAAATAAGAACGGAGAGCCTTCTTCTGCTCAAAGCCTCTGAATATACCCATTTCAATTTTCTTTGTAACTGGATGCAGTGGGAGGGGGAGAAGCAGCTTTCATAAAAACAGGCATTTTTTTCCTAGTGGTGGACTTGAAGTGGGTTGGGGAGACAACCTTTTCCACATAGATTAACAGTTAAAATCAACAGAGTTTAAATTCACTTTACCGTCCTACCCCCTTGCTCCTATCCTAATTGAAGACCATAGTTATATGCAAAGGACAATGCAGGGTAAACAGAGCTGCAAATGTTCTGCAACAGCGTATCTTAAGAATTATTAAAATGAGTATCTCAGATACCTACTGTACTAAGGACCAAGGAAGTCACCACTAGGCAACATAAAAATAACATTTTTGAGTGCCTAATCTGTGTTAGACTCTGTACTCAAAGCTTTATATGCATGATCTCTAATCCGCCACAAAGCCTGTGAAAAATACACATCGATCATTGAATAAAGTGCAAGCTCAGAGTGGTTACATAACTTAGCCAAGTTTTTTTTTTTTTTATTTCCTTCCTCACAGATCTACTCAGTCAGTATTTGAGCTCTGCTACTTAGTACTTTCCCAAACCCTCAATTTTAGATACTGAATCTCTCTCTTGCTTTATTTTTCCCACTTGCTGTGTTTGATACACTGGCTGGTTTGCTCTTTGAAGCATACTGGTTAATAAAGCCCAGGTACATCACAGAAATTTAATGCCATCTGTCCCAATGCAATCCAATCACTATTAACTTGTGCCCTAGGCTGTCTCAGGCATACTGCTAGACTTCTGGGAGGCAAAGCTACATCCCCACTGAAATCTGACCTGCTTCTGTGCCAGGGAGCTAGAACACTAAATGAGGAGAGTTTCTGGCAAACTCATTCATCACCAGTGATGAAAACAACTCCAAATACAGAATTTTATAAAGGGAGACTCTCACATCACCATTGTCATCAATTTCCTGATCTGCTCATTCAAACACTGCCTCTGTAAATGCTGCTCCTGCCGACTTCATCCTCTTCCTGTTGCCCAGGACTTGCTGTTCTTCGTGATCTCACTAGCAGAGTGGCCAAACTTCCAAGCTCCACCCCTCACCTTCCTATATAGAGACAATGGAACGTGAGACTCCCTGACCTGTACACCATGTGAGGCAAAGGTGTGTATGTGAATACTGGGAAGGCAAAATAATTTGGGGAACTGTAACAACTAGAACACAGAGCAAGACAGGCCTGGGAGCTGCCACAGCTTTATTTAAGGGCTGCTTCACACTGCCTGAAGGCTGAAAGAGTAGTCTAGTCTCTGTGCATGGTATTTAAATATTACTCATCCACAACTACGACACATTCAAAGTGAAAGTAGTGTATGCACTATCCATCCAGAGGCATTGGAAATGGATTTTCCCTTTCATAATTGTTAAAGATTTATGAAACTGCTGGTTCCTAAACTCTCATAAAAACAATGAATTGATAAAGAATGACAAACTGAATTCATCTTGCTTATCTCTGTACTCTATAAGAAGTAAGTTATGATAGCCTATCCCCTTAATTTAACAATACTTTCAGACAGAACAATAAGATTTTATACCCCCACTACAGTTTGCACCTTGGGAAATAATTCCTACGTGACTTTATAGGTCAGTAAAATACCCCAATATCTTATGCATTTTTCTTGGGCTTATTTGAGATTACTGAAGACTTTGAGGAAATTATTAAATGTTTCAAAGGTCTGAAAAAGCAAATAACTGAAAACTATCTTGACTGCATCATGAGAGACTCAAGGAAATGAAAGAAATATATTTTAGTACCCTTAAACATTATTCTCTGGGAAAGATAATGAAAACAGTATTCAGATTTGATTTTGAAATTTAACACTGAAAGATCAAGCTGGCAAAGCCTTTTATGGAAAACTATTTTCCGGAAAACTTTCGGAACTCCCCTTCTGTCTTGGAAACAGCACTTCCTATTAGGAGGGGTTTGCTGCTTCACAGGCTAACTGTCCCTCTAGGTGAGTCCCAACTCCAGAGCTGTGTTGGGCTCTCCCCTCTTAGTCTTCTGTAGGAACAGGAAGAGGTGATAACGTAGAGTAAAACAAGTAGCACAAAAAAGCTGAGCCTTTTTTCCCCGATTTCTCTGAGGATGGGTAGAAGAAAAATTTTACAGCAGCCAAGTGTCACTGGGTAGGTGAAGGGTAAAAGGGCACCCAAACAAAGGAAAAAGGTATCCTGGAGAGCACGCCAGGGAAAGACAGACCCCTGGAAAGCATAGGGAAGGAGTGATTTCTACTTCAAAATTCGGCAAATTCTATAAGTCTGACTCCTTAAAAAATCCCAGTTTTCTAAACATCCTAAAACATCAGTAAGTTGACTGTCCCTATATCTTCGTAAAATAAAGCTAGGCAACACCAACGTGGATGGACATAAAAGCAGAAACAGCTTAGGTATAAACTAGATGTATTAACCAATAATGGACTTCTATGTTGTCATCAGAGGGACAAGTGATTTGGATCCGGAAAAGGGAGGTGGTGATAGGATATCACAGTAGATTAACAAGAAGGAATTTCCGACTTTTCTGAGAGAAGACTTTAGACGAGGTTAGATTCCACACTCTAGAGGAATAGCAACAGGAGCTTAGCAGAGTGTTCCAACCAACCACAGGAAAATAGCTCAGAGGGGGAGTGAACTGATTATATGAATGGGGCATTGAGTAAGGGAGCCTGAGAGGAGAAAGGGGAACAGTCAAGGGGAAGAGGGCTGGATCCCGGCGCGCTAGTTAGGGCTCTAAATTGGAGAAAGGCTGGGAGGGGGCAAGGGAAGGCCAAAAGGAAAAGGGCAGTGGTTTCTTCACTGATCTCGGTAGACAAGTCCAGGACTAGGGTTTGCACTACCTGGAAAAGCTGACAAACAGGCTTGCCCTGGCATTGAAAATTTTCCAGAGGAAAGGGCCCTTTCGGGAAGAACGCAGCCCCGGTGTTCCCCGAATTCCTGGGTGGGTACCAGCGGGCAGTAACTGGCGCGGCGCGGGGATGTCGAACGAAGGCAGGTGTTTCTCGGGTGTTGGCGTGGACTACGGGGCTCGGCGGCGGGGCTACACTGAGCGACAAGCAGGCGGCGGCGGCAGCTGCGCGTGCAAACCACAGCACTTACCTTACTGTCATCCATCTCGGCAGACAGGCCGGCCTGGCCGGGCGCTCCCTCCCCCTGCCCTCCCCCGGCTCAGCCGGCCTGGCCCGGCCCGGCCCGGCCCCCGCCCCGGGGGAAGAAGGGGATATGGTTCTGACTGCCTCCTCCTCTCGCCTAACAGTTCGTTTCCCTGATGCCACAGTCACGGGGACGAGGGACCAGTTCAGGAATGGCAGAGCGGACCCTGGAGGCGGCCCAAAGCGCCTCCCTTCGCCGCCGCCGCCTCCTCCTCCCCCTCCATGACAGTCTCGGGGTGTGTTTACAGACGCCCTGGAGAGCGGCCCGGACGGGAGGGGGGGCGGGAGCGCCGCGCGCGAAATGGCCCCTTCGGCCGCCGTAGCCCCGCGGTGTTCTGGGAATGGTAGTTTTCTTCACCGCAGTCTCTGCGTGACTGACTTGAGAGGAAACTACAATGTCCACAGAGCCTCAGCAAGGAGTCTGTTTTCCTCGTGCCTGCCAGCGCTGCGGAGGAGGGGCCCGGCGGGAGGCCGAAACTACGTTTCTCACACAGCGCTCCCGGCATGTTTTGGCCTCTAGATGCCTGCGGGCCGGCCAGAAACTGAGAGAGTTTGAGGCTTCTACCTAGGCCACACTGAACAGGCCTGCCTCAGCATCACCGAGGGAACCCTAAAAGTTCCTTATTTTAGAAAACAACTAAGACTGTAAGTTGTGCAGCTCTGGGGAAATAATTTGACAGACGTTTCCCTGATAAATGAAAACATACGTCCACAGGAGAACTTATACACAGTGTTCTCTTGTAGTAGCATTAGTCATAGAGTCAGAAGGTGGAAATGAACCAGAGCTATAGCTATGAATGAGTGGATGGGCCAGTCGTCCTATATGCAAAGGAATATTACTAGGCCATAAAGAGGAATGAAGAACTGATAGATGCTACAGGGTGGCTAGATCTGGAAAACATGCTAAGTGAAAGAAGCCAGACCCAAGAGGCTGCATATTACATCCCATTTAGAACAAAAGGTCCTGAATAGATATGTTTAAAGATAGTTAAGAGTGGTGCCCACAATTTAAGCACAGGGAATGGGGGCTGATTGTCAATGGTTACTGGGTTTCTTTCTGAGATGACAAAAGTGTTCTCACATTGTTTTGGTGATGGCTGCATGCCTGAATATATGAAAAACCACAGAACAGTACATTTTAAAATTTGTGGTATGTGAATTATATCTCCTTAAAGACAAATAAGCTTGTCTTGTTCACCTGACTTAACTATGTCAATCAGCATGTTATTAAGTTGTCTTAGCCTATGTTAGGCCATGGAGAACTGGATAAAGAGTGTGTGTTGGTTAATGTTACTTTTAGAGGACACAGGAAGTAACTCACTACTTTCTGAAGACTCCTATGGTGCTTTGCTAAACTAACTCTTCCAAAATTCAGTTGAGGTAGAGTGCCCAGATTAGCAGCAAATACGCAGGACTCTTACATTTGAATATCAGATAAATACCTTTTTAGGTATTTATCATTCAAATATGGTATGCCCCATACACTATTTGAGACACACTCTTGGATTTGTCGTTTGAACTGCATGTCTTTTACCTGGCTACTCTGAACTGAGAAAGTGTAATAATAGGAAAGTTCAATGTCTCAGTCCTTCTTCAGAGGAACTGAAGCAGGTTACTTCTTTCAAGTAAATGCCACCTAGCCAGGTTGTATGATTGGAAACGGTGCTGGCTTGGGGGTGCCACTGTTGGGGTCAGCCGAGGGTGCACCCATAACTCCAAATTGAGGTCTGAGTGCTGCCTGTACATATCCTGTGTAATAATCAGGGGTGCAAAAGTCTGTGCTAATATCGGCTCTCTTCCTTCCTATTACCCTTTTTGTTCAACACCCCCACTAACCATGTTCCACTTCCTTCTCACCTCCTTCCCTACCAGTGTCTAGCATGGCCTCAATTTGGCCTCCCTGCTCAAGCCCTTTCAGCTACAAAGCCCTTTTCCTTGGGGTTAAATTGCCTTTTCCCTGGGTTAGTCCTCTGCTTCTTTCTCTTCCTGCACCCCAGCTGACTGAGTGCATCCTGCCCCCTGTAAGGAACTTATCAATCCTGTCCTTCCACTGATGGCCTTGCCCGGCTGCTATGCTTGAGCAGCTCACAGACCCCTTCCTGCTCTTCAGGAAGGAGGACTAAGACTTTTTGAACCTTTTGAATGAAGTGGAAATCTGAAAACCTACAGGGGCTGTATATACACCAGCTTCAGGAGAGACATTATCTTTAGGGAGGGAGTGGACAGGGGTGTGTGGTGAGGGTCTTGGGCTGTTAGCTGTATATGGAATTTGACTTTTTATTTTTTTCTACAGGAATGCTCTACTTTTGGATAAAGGAGGAAACCTGTAATCGGTAGAGAATTTCTACCAGCTCCTGCCATCACATTTACCCACTCCCTGCATCTATATGCAATGAATTGGCTACTTCATGACACTGAGATTGAAAAGGAAGGTTGAAAAACTAGTCAGAGGAAAAGACAAACCACTGATGGAAAAGAGGTAGGATGAGGCATGAGATTAAGTGAGAAGGGTAAAAGTAAAAAATTTCACTTACAGAACAGATGTGAAGAAAATACATTCAATCTGGTGGTGGAGTATGTGGTGTATTGTCTTTGTATTTTCTGTACATTTCAAATAATGCAATTAAAATAGGAATTTACGTTAAAAACTAGAAACTAGTTTAAAAAATGAATTTTAATCATATTAGAAAATAAGACTTTGTAATGGGAAGAAAGTCTCATAAAGGAGAATATGTTAAACATTTGCTGGGAAGAACTAAGAATTGTTAACAAAGAGGTGAGGAGAGGAAAACAGGGAGTATTAGCTCCTAGAAGTAGTAACCCCCAAAGACTTTATTATCCAGGAAGGAGAAATGCACAGATATAGGAGACTAAGCCAGGCATCCAGTAGAAAATAATATAGATCAAGTTTAATATCTTTGTGCTGATAAGTTGAAGTTAAAGTGTTGTTCAGAATGGGTAGGGAGAGCTAAGACTCAGACTGACTCCTGGAAAAGCCAGCTTATATGCAAAAATAAAAAAAAATCTTTAAGAAAAGGGAAAGTATACAACAAGGGCTTTTTTTTTTTTTTTTTTTTAAGGAGTGGGAGGAAGTTTAGAAGAATATGCTCTCGGGATTCTGGGCATACTTTATATTCATGGCTTTCAATTACTTCTTCCTATAGCCTCTTCTTACAAGGAACCTCTGAGGCATGCAAGTCCTTTTTTAAAAAATGCATATGATTTCCTCCTCCCTATGCTTCCTCCCCTCCCCAGTGCATACACAAACACATTTCAGATACGCTCAGACACCCGCGTAGAGGCACTGTTGGCCTGCGGTGCAGCAAGCCTCTGCTGCTGCTGGTGTGAATTCCTAAGCAGCATGGCACACACCCACTCCCCTAGGTCTGCATGCCTCCCGTGCACTCAGCTCTCTCTCCCCGGTCCCCCTTACCACTGGGGCTAAAAGAGCACAGGTGTCCAAACAGAGCCAAGATGATCATGTTACTCTCCGGGCCACATGGGTCTGCTTGGCACATGTTCCCTGGGGAACATCACAGAGAAAGGAAGCTCATTAAAATAGCTTCTTAGGCTCCAGCTGGCTTTCCATTAAGTTTGACACACAGAGTCTAAGAATTGAAAAAGTATCCAGCCCTTTCCAGACTTCCACTGGAAATGAAAAATGCGCGAGTCAGTTCTAGCATGGACATGTTGGCTAGACTTATCTCCAATCTAGAAATTGCCATAATTCAAAGCAAAGCCTAGCCAGAGAGAAACAGAGGTGGCATGAAACCTACCAAGGTCACTGCAGACCCATCCTCATCCACACCAGGCATGGGTGGGGAAGAAGGTATCCCAGAGGCAACCTGGAAATGTCCAGTTATTACTTCTCTGTCCTGGGCTTGTCTTTTCAAAGAATTGATCATCTGTGGCTGAATGAGAAAGATTTTGAAACACAGCAGGGTTGTACAGTGAGTCTATGGATACGTCAAGTGGTGATGCTGAGACGGAACAAGGGAGGGAGGCAAAGTATTCAAAGAAAAAAAAGCATTGAAGGAAGAGAGGTAGGGGGTGGCATGAGATTAAATTAAACGGGTGAGGGAACAAAAATTAACCTTATTGTAGAAACCACAAATCAGGGAACAGTACCATATTCTCCATTCAGGAATGTCATGGCTACGTTGGTATGTAAATCTGGCACTTGAACAACAGAGTATTATTGCTGCTGATAGGGTAATCTTCAGAGGTACAGAGGAAAAGTGGGTGGGTCATGTGAAATTCATGAAATGCTTGAGGTGAACTCACTGTTGAAGTATTAGTCATGTTTTGTTTTGTGTGTGTCTTCCCCCCTCCTCCATTTATTATATAGATAAGTATTCCTCTGTACTTTTTGTTACCAGAAAGTTTAGCTATAGAGGGTATAAAGTATTCCATCTCAAAGGTTTGTTTCTGTTCTAAAGGCATTTTGCAAAATGCCTCCCTTCCGTTGGCCTACACGGACAAATATGCCTACATTTGCATACAACACAGTACCTATTTACTCTCTGCAAGGGTTAGAAAGTTCCAGGCAAGAGCCTAAGGAACATTTTCAGAGTGAGCACATAATTCAGCCTCCAGCTTGTCAGCAGGAGCAAAATAAATAAAACCAAAGAGGACTTAAAACAGTTGACATGGAAAGAAAAAGAAATCCAATCAGCACAAAAATCAGGAAGAGAAAATGAAGCTCAAGGAACCAAAAGTTCCATGCTCAAACTTTCCCTCACCTCTTCCCCTTCATCAACACACTGAGTTTCTGCTCAAACTCAACAACTTAATAATAACTCAACTAATATAGTCATGAGTATTGCTATTTAAAATGCTGCTGGTATTCCTAAGCCTTATACCATACATAGTAGAAAAGAGTAAAGTGTCCCTTATATAAGGAAATAATAGGGAATTTATTAACAATAGGTAATTTACCTAGCCAATAAGCAACTGTTTAAAACTGAACTACCCTTTGTAAGAGATGGTTTGCTAAGTATCACTGTCAGTCATTTACACTTTAGTGTGAATGTGATTTTTTTTTTTTTTAGTTACCTGTTATCTAAACGTTAGTTTAATATGGGGTGTAAGTAGGAATAAGGAATAAGAATAAGAGAAAAGAGGAATATGTGGTTTTAAAGAATGGGTGTCCTAAGATGGGGCGCTTTCTGGGTAGACCTGATAGCTGTAGTGGGGTATTGAACATTTAAAATGCAGTTAGTCAACCTGGGCACCAGTGAGGTGAACAGTGTGTGAGAGAGATGAAAGATGAACAGTGACCAGATACCTTCTTCCATGATTCTCCTGAAGGTTTACCCAACACACACATACCACGGTGAGGTTTCACTGTACTGACTCAGACCTGAAGAAGTCTGAGCATACTGTGTCACAGGTTATAGAACAAAAGAAAATCAGCATGCCTTATAGCTCTGAAACCTTTTCTAAGAAACAGCTTCCTTTCCATCAAGATTCACTTTGAGCTTTTAGTTTTTAGTCCAAGGTCCCATAAAAACCAGATCTGCTTGCTGACTGGACCTCTGACAGGGTTCCTCTTCTGGATCTTGCATCATTAAAGAGAAGAAGATGGGAATCCTGGGGCATCTAGGAAGTGAGGTTTCAGTGCCCAGAAAGCTCATGAGAGTAGAGGAACCTTTTCTAATTTTATGAATAGCCTTAAAAGCTCTAAATTTCACTTTCGCTTTTCTCTATTCCTAAAAGCAACCTAAAATATGCTCTTGGGATCCCATCACCCTACTTATAACCATAAAGGTATTTCTAAAAAGCCACAAAGGGCATCGATGAGAATTTATGTGCTGGCATGTGTCTGCCTCTAGATTGATACTACACTAGAGGGAAAGACCTCTAGTTCTTTCTTTCTGGCATTGCTTTATAACACTAGGATAGTCTGATTTTTCTATTCGGTGTCACATATATTCATTTATTTTAAAATTTTTTGACATATTTAAGACTTTTTAAAAGTAGATTTTTAATTTCTTTGCTTTTAAAGGCAACCTATAGGAGAACACATTCACTCCAGTTTATATCCTTAAGCCTTTTTGCTTACATGTGGAATTGTTTCCCAAAACAATTTAAGTCTGAAGGTGGTTCATATCCATCTTCGGTCAATACAATGTTATCTGAGTGGTACAGCACCTAATATTTTGGGTGATAAACAAAAAGCTACTAGTAGTAATTCCACTCCCAAACTGCTCCAGAATATTCAACAGGAATGAAGGTATTGCCACATGGAATCCAACCATTTGAGCTAAGGGCCTTTCTGTTGCCAACAACAATAGAACAGAGTGATTATCCTAACGTTCTTCTTAAAAGTTACCTAGCAAAGATTTCCTGAGTAGCCATTTTTGTCTCTTTCATTCATAAATGTTGTGAAATCAACTAATGGCTTTTTTTTGCTTGCTATGTGAAATAGTCCTTTCAAAATAAGTATCCTGTTTATTTCAAATAAGCTTGAAAGGACACCTTCTGATCCTTATTTTGTCAACCAGCCTGTGCTGATTCTCACTGTCGATGGTTTTTATAGCTTTCCACCATGCTGATTTCTCAGCCTTTACCGTCCAAGGTGAGAAATACTGTTTTATAGCAAGTCACGTCCTGTCAGACTTAGCAGTGGTCTTGGGACTCTGAGTGGTTTCTGATGCCATCTCCTCTCTCCAGGGAGAGATACCAGAGAGGCCTGAGCCACATCTCCAGTGTGTGAGAATGAGCCATAACTTTGCTGATGTGTGTTTTAATCTGAGTGACATCATGCATTTCTGTCGTGGACTTGCTGCTGCCCTGCATTCTGGGGGGTCCTTGTATTAGAACTTTTGGGGCATGTAACTTCAGGGATCAATAGGAACTTTGTATAAGGATCTGCATATTTTCCATGCAAATATGAAGCTGTGCTTCTTTTCATTTTTTCCCCTTTCAATTCCATTGTCAGACAGCCACCTCGCTTCCCCGACTGGACAGTGTTATCAGAACTGGAGTTCATACATCTAGCTGTTCTGTTACAGGCCTTGTTTTATGATGCAGCTAGGAATTTAAATATGCTAAGGGTTTGGGGCTGCGGCCTCCCCAAACGCTCATTGCTGCCTTTGTGATTCTGATCTTCAAAAAAGCAAAAGTAATAACAACCTCCATCTACCTTTTTTTTTTTTTTAACCAGGAACACATACATGTCATTGAGAATTGCATAGCTTTACTTTCCCTTGAAGCTTTAGCCTGGCAGTATTTTTCTAGACGAGACTAGAAAGTCACACTGCCTTCCTCAGAGGAGCTCCTTGAACTCTGTTGTTGCCAGTTCAGTTTGGCCTTGTGCTGCTGACGCACTCTCAGTCAGGGGCTGTGCAAGACGTGCTGATCTTCCACTGCCGAGCCTGGCACCCGGGTCGTCAGCCTGGACGCTCTCACCTTCTCTCCCTCAGCTTCACCCTCCCCCTTTCCTCACTGGGGTCCTGAGGTGTGTTCTGTCATTTCCTGTTTGAGACAGCGCATCCTGGGAGAGGGGACAGTCCTTCCCTGATCCATTAGGGTTTTCTCCAGCCTTACCTTGGGAACCTTCAGGTCCCCCTCAGATAACCTGCGCCATTCTGCATGGAATTTGTCTGGGCTGGCCGCAGCAGGGGACGCGCAAGGAGACGCATGCTCTCTTCCTGCCTGGTCCTGCCATCCAGACCAGACCATGCCTCCCCGACTCTTTTCCACTGCAGTGCTGTGGGAGAGGCCCGAGCCATGCTCCCCTGTTCACCGTCTCCCGCGTTTCCTCCCCACTTCCCATCCCTTCTCTCATCTGGGCTTCTCTGCTCCTTTGTTTCTACTCCCAAGTCAAGATCCATTTCTCTCCTGGTCACCAAAGCCGCTCTTGGCGGCACCTCCAGCACCTTTCCTCTGCCACCCTTCAGGCTCAGGCAGTTACCTGAGTGACTCCAGGTGCCTGCAGGGCAGCTCAGGCCGCAGCCAACCTGCGTGGCACGGGACCGGCCTGACCACACGGCCCTTTGCTAAGCCTGAGGAGGCAGCGTGCTGCGGGGATAGAATTCGACCCCTTTGGCATTCCTCGGGAGCTGCCTCCTCCAGATTTCCCTCTTTAATGTCTCCAGCAGACAGGTGGTCCCAGCACTGGTAGTAAATTCCTGGCTATTTTTACTCGGCACCCCACAAACAAAATGGCAGTACTAAGGGACGTGTCATACAACCAGGCATATGAGTAATGTCCCCATTAATCAGTTTGCCAAAGAAAACAGGTTGCTATCTAAGCTTGTTTGGAGAGACTCTAGCTATGTGAAGGAAGAGACGCTCAGGCATCCGCAGAGCAGCGCCCTGTCAAGATTGAAATGATAGATACTTGGGGATTCGGTGTGTCTGGAAGTTAACCTTTCCCAATGCAAGACTGCAGCAGCTGTACAGCTGACTCAGTAAATGTCACAAGAACTTCACACTAAAACCACGGGTAGTGCTGCTGCACCCGGACTGAGGTAGACAGGAGAGAAAATTGAAGAGTGATGCAGGTTTTACTAGACTTGTCCCCGTGTTAAATGTTGAGCTACAAAGAAATACTTCAGAGTAGTATGATCCGTTCCCTTTTTGCTCCATCCATGCATTCGTGAGTTGTGTTGAGAGCTCCTTCTCTGCAGGCGGTGTGATACACTGGGCACACAACGGGGGACCACACAGTCTGCCCTTCAGGAGCTT